>JAYMFT010272231.1:0-10610 GCA_038088735.1 Panulirus argus
ATATATATATATATATATATATATATATATATATATATATATATATATATATATATATATATAATGTGGTAAAACAAGCTAATCTATTCATGTTTTTATATCTAATGATATTTTACATTACTTTCTTATCAAACTCCACTATTGTCACTCTCCCTTAAAACCCTACCACTACTGACTTGTATAAAAGTGAAAGATGTTATAGGAAAGATGAAAAATCTCACCCTCTAGAAAGATTAAGATCTCACCCTTAAATCATTGTTTTCAATGGCCTGGACATTTCCTTAAGGGCAGAGATCACATTACCAAGAACATGCAACACCATTCTTATGAACATAAAATACTGTTGTTACGTGAATATCTCTGGAACTGTAGTAATGGAAGTTTTTGTAAACAGAATAAGTGATAAGCAAAGGGGTATTAGGAAAGGTAGGGGATGTGTGGATCATATTTTGTTCTGAGAATGATTGTAGAAAAGTGAAAGGTAAGAAACTGTATGTAGCTTTTATAGGTCTGGAGAAAGTGTATGACCTAGTCAAGTGGAATGTTTTATGGGATATGTAAAGGATGTATGGGGTAGGGGAACAACTGTTCGATGGTGTGAAAGCCTTTTAAGGAATAGCAAATGTATATGTTAGAATAGATTGGATGGAGAGTTGAGCAAAAGTTTTGGTATATTTGTGACCATGAGGCAGGGGTGTGTGATGTCTCCATGGCTTTTTAACATGTACAATACCCATGGAAAGTCTGAGGAATATGGGGCCTTTTGTTGTGAGTTGGGTGTCCTCAGAATTTCTGCAGCTATCAGCTTACCAAATGCTCAGATCTTTCTTAATTAGTACTTGGCAACTCTCCCTGGTGATCCCATCACCACGGACTGAGGAGCGCATCAGTTCCTCATAGGATAAGCTAGAGAAGACACATGCTATGAGGTGCTGGATTAACAAAAACTCATTTTTGTTTCATTCACTTTTCGTCCCGCTGCCACCTACGCACACTTTAGAAGGGAGCACAGTAACCTCACCCAGTAAGAAAAGGCTCGGATTCTTGCCCTGAGAGAGGCAAAAATGTCACTGAAGGAGATTTGTCAGCGTATGGGGGTGAGCAAGTCACCCATATACAGCCTCATTGCAAAAGTCAAGATTTTCCCACACGGTCAAGTTCCATCTCGTAAATCTGTACCAGGGCATTCCAGAAAGACTTCAGCAACTACTGACAAGCTTATTAAGAGGCAAGTACAGTAATCCCTCGATTTAATAGACTAATAGGGGGGAGGGGTTGTCCTTTAAAGCTGAAAGTCTGTTAAATCGAATGTAACCATTTTTTGATACAATATACAGAAACACAATATACAGTTCACACTTTTTCTTTTAACTCCTCTGTCACTTGATGCCATTTTGAATTGTAAGGATTGCAAGATTATTTAATAAATAGTCACAATTCTCTGTATACAACGTGACTGCACAATAGCTTGAAGCAGAGTGAGACTGAAACAAAGCGAGTATACCCCACACTACCAAAAACAAGTGCGATATGAAATGTGCATGGTAAGGCATATGAGATTTTTTATTTTTTAAATTTCTTCAATTGTTATTAATTAATGTGTGATTATTTGCCTGGTCTGTTAAATCGGAAATCCATTATATCGGGGTCCATTAAATCGAGGGATTACTGTATTGATAAATCCTAGCATTACAGCAAGACTAATGAAGTAGTCTATCCTGCCTTCCTCGGAAGTGTTGCATAACACGCTATTCAAGAGTGCTGCCAGAAACATCTAAACCTGCCTCTTTCTTCCCCAACCAGAATACTCTGACTAACTTGCAAGATGTGTGCTGCTTGTCTCAGTTTTGCAAGAAACTACAAACATTTCACTGTTGAGGACTGGAGAAGGGTATTATGGAGTGATGAGTTGACTTTCCAGTGTGATGCAGTGAGGCATGGCAAGTTGAGACGTCCCTCACACATGAATCCCCTTGACCCCCATTATGTGCATATGACTGTCAAACACCTAGACTCAGTCATGATTTGAGGTTGCTTCAATGGAGAGTTAGGGCGTGTGGGATTTCATGTGCTTCCCAAGAACATCACAATGAATGGAGACCACTACATTGAAGTTCTTCATGACCACATAATGAATTTTAATGAGATCCATAGCTGCAACTTCTTTTTGAAAGACAGTGCACCATGTCACAAGGAAAAGGTCATGAAATGGTTGTCAGACAAGCAGGTGAACATCCTTCAATGGCCTCGGAATTCTCCAAACCAGAATCCCATTGAGGAGCTGTGGTTTGATATGAAGCTTAAATTTCAAGAAAGGAACATCTCTTCAATTCCTTGCCTTCTTGAAGCCATCAGAGACAACTCGTTGAATGGAATTGACCTTGATTACTACAGAAACCTTACTGACTCCATGCCGCGATGCATACAAGCTGTTTTAAAGGCACATTGGTGACCACACTAAATATTAAAATAAGGAAAATGAGTTTTTTAACCCATTCCTCAGACTTTCCACAGGTACTGTATATACTTGGAGTGATAAATGAAAGCAGTAGTAGGGAAACAGGGTGGAGATCGAGTGTGGTGGTAAGTTATGGTGGCAAGTGACAAGCCTGTTTGTGGATGATACTGTGTTGTTTGCAGAAAGTGAAGAGGAATTGCGGAAGGTTGTGTGTTCTATAATGTGTGTAAGCTTAGGAGACTGAAGATAAATGTGAGTAAAAGTAAAGTAATAGTGTTTAAAAGGAAATAAGAGTTATAGATTTTGTAAAGCCCCATAGAATGAGAGAAGAAAGTGTTCTGAATTATGTTATAGATATGAGAGAAGAAAAACTGGAAGAGGTGACAAAATTTAAATGTTTGGGGGCTATCTTGAGTAAGTTTTGTGATATGGAAGGAAAGAAAAGGGAGAGAGGAGTACAGGTTAGAAGAGTCATTGTGACCCTTAACAGAATAATGAAGGATGCAGGTGCAAGTATGGAGTCAAAAAAGGTTAGTCCTTTCTTGACAGCATAGTCCTCCCAACCCTGATCTATGCATTCGAAACATGGACATGGAATGGGTCCCAAAGGTCAATAATCCAAGCTGTGGAAATGAGCTATTTGAAAGGAGCATGTTGTATGACTAGATGTAATGAATTAAGAAATGAGTGTATGAGAGATTTAGTATGGCAGGGAATGGTAAGGGAATGAAATGTGGAGTTTTAGTGTGTGAAATGTAATTCTTTGGTGTGGTCTAGGCGTGAGGAAAGAATGCAAGACGGGGAGTTTAGAAGGAGAGTTTATGATAGTACAATTAAAGGGGATGGTGAGAGAGGAAGATCATCTGTGACATGGGGAAATAGTGTGGAAGAGTACTGGAGGATGAGAAATGGAGGAAGAACTCTTGAATTAGTTTATGTGAGGGAGACATGTTAGGACAGGGATAAGTGGAGACTCCTGCTGTGGCCACCCATTGATGAGACTGCCCAAAGGGATTGGGCATCAGAGATATAGAGAGATAGATTAGTGATTGACTAATACATGGAAGAAAATGAATTTTGAACTTATCTTTTTTTTCTTACAGAAGAGGCCAGTGAACAAGCTTTTTCTTTTTTTTTTTTTTTCCTCTTTACTCTTGTACTTCATGTTTTACAGCTTTAGATTTTGCATGGAAAATTGGTTTAGCGATGTTGCTAAATTTACCAGTTTCCTTTGTAGGGATAATATGTGAATAAGTATGCTGAACATTGAATTAAAGTGGGAAGAGATTTACACAATGACAACCCATAAAAGGAGCTAACTGTGAGGGCCTGTGGTGGTGAAGCAAGCCAGCACAGATGGTGATGGTAAGTTTATCACTAACATTATTAATATAGACTGTTTGATGTTTATGGTGAGTAGAATTATTGAAATTGGATAGGTTTTAAAAAATCATAATGTAATATTAACGAAGGAAAGAGATTTACATGATAATAGCCAGTCAAAAAAAGTCAGTTGTAAGTGTCCGCTGTTATGGTGCAGTGAGAGCAAGTAGAAGTGAGGAACAAGTGAGTGGTAGTGTTTACTCCACCCGTATCCCCTGTGCTTGTCATCACACCACCTTCTGCCCACTACCTTCTACTGTTGGCCCACCAATACCATAAAACTTTTCCTTCCATCCTCACTCTTAGGACTGGCCCTTTTTATAGAATACATTCCATTCTTTATTAACTGTAAGTTAGGTGGATTCCAAATCTGTAAGAAAATAATAATTGAGTAAGTTTATTCATATGAATTCATGCTGTAACACCATCATAAGAGGAAGGAATGGGTCGGTGATGAGAT
The DNA here is from genome assembly GCA_038088735.1 of Panulirus argus. Classification (NCBI taxonomy): domain Eukaryota; kingdom Metazoa; phylum Arthropoda; class Malacostraca; order Decapoda; family Palinuridae; genus Panulirus; species Panulirus argus. The sequence goes on from JAYMFT010272231.1 coordinate 4,302, forward strand.
TGTTCCCACACATCTGACCTCTGCTATCACCACCTAAAGTTTCCCCTTCAACCTAACTCATGGAACTGGATGTTTATTTATGTTAACTATAAATGAGATGAATTTTGTATCATTAAGAAAACAACATCACTGTATACAGTGGATGCTGCTACTTGCTAGTGATTGCCTGAATTATTTTTCTTTTTTCGGTCTTCATTACTTAATATATTTTTCATTAACACTGGATAAGTAGATCACTGGATAATGGGTCACTGGGTAATGGGGACTAGCTTGAGAAAATGTGTGCATGAGACTAAAATGTTTTATTTATTCATCTAAAATGTTAAATGATGTATTAGTCAACTTTTGAGAAAGTTAAAAAATGTATTAGAATCTATTTCAAGAAGTTATAGTACTTGAAAACTCCCATAATAAAACTGCATATTCTGATATTTATGGTTTTCTGACTTCATGTATAAACCAAAAGAGTGCGAGATACCCTTAAGCATTTTTCATTTATATTTACAATTATCACAGGACTATTTTCTGTGAAAGAGTTTTGGTGTTACTCAGGACCTATTTAAAGGTTCCTGCAACCCAAGGCTGCACTAACTCCAGTAGTGAGGAAATGTAGGCTCCTTTGGAGTGAGAAATTCTTTGATGAGACTGTACTTTCAATGATACAACCTCACCAAAGGTGACTTTTCACTCATTGTGTAACCTGGAGCAGGCAAAGTCACATAACACCTATATCAATAATCCTAAGAAAGTGATGAGGTGATGATAAGCATGATATGTTATTATCACTAATGGTAAAGATTGAATGTATAAAAATACTGTAGCGACATAATTATGATAATAGTAGTGGGTACATTGTTAATAAATCTGGTTATGGTAATAATGGGGTATTTGGTAAACAATAGTTTTGGGGTACTTACCAGTTGGGTCTTCACCACAGATGGTCATACCGACTGGTTTTCATGTTATGAAATGGCTCTGTGATTGGGCATGGGGCATTATCAATCCAGATGTTAGTTTAAACTGTTTCACTCTTAAAATTAATTGACTAATCATTATTTCACTTTCACTTCTGCCTAAACAGGGTCTTTTACTTTAGCACTGATATTTTTTCACAGTACGGAATCAAGTTAGGGCACACACTCATAAAGTTTAATTAGGGCAGTCTAAAAATTTGTCATCTTTCTCCTCAGCAGATCACAGGCCTCTTTGGCATGCAAGACCATATTTTCCCGGCTATCTGATATTGAGGAAAAAATTCTGCTCTGGAGGAAGTCAATGATTATCTAGTAAATCTTGTAGGTCTTTCAATTTTTGTGAGGCCTTTCATACTTGGGTTTAAGTTGAATGAGACTTAAATTGAACATTGTATTGTGAAATACTTCATACCTAGGCACGAATCACCCTATGAATGTTATTTTCATCATCCTTTGTCACATTTGACTAAATCAACCTCGTAGCAGTTAAGTGTAAGGATCATTTTCCTTACATCTTTAAACATTAATCACACTGATTTTCTTTTGGAAATAAATTTCTTCAGTGCATTATGAGCAAGGAAATCACGTAATGCCATATCCTTGTCAGTCTGATTCTCTGTGAATGCCACCACATTCTCAGTTACCACTCTTCCATAAACTGTAACAGGCAAATCCAAAAGAATTACACTGTTTATCTTTCCCACTTTGAACTCCCTTAAGGGGCGGCCATGACAATAGTCTCCTTAACAGTTGAACTCCAGTGCTGTTTCTTAGCCTGTAGTGCCTCACCCTTAACAGACAACTGGCAGAGGGCAACTCTAGTGCAGTGTTTGCAGAGGCAACTACCTCATGGTCATATTGACTAATTCTACCTAATGTTTCCACTCACTACCTCTACCTAATGTTTCTACATAATGCTCCTGCCTAAATGTTCCTGACTACTGCTTCTAACTGTTGCTCCTACCATTTTGCCAAAACGCAGGACTAGTGCACAGTGCTCAGCAAAAGAAAATCTAAAGTTAAGAAGAATGAGCTGTGTGAGTTAAATGTATTCAAAAGTTATGTATGACAAGAAGAGATTGTATGTTTGTGGACAAAATGCCAGCAGTCCATGTTTGGGTGAGGCAGAAAGAAAAGACAGCTACCTGGATCGGAATTACACCTATATAATCAAAGCATTCACTTTCGTCCCCTTTGCCTTCAAATATTAGCACCTCTCAGACTTAATGTTAGTCCCTAGGTACCTCACCTTGGGTCATTACCATTGGTAAACTAAATAGTAACAATGTTGTTTCCTTTCTTGAGAAACTCCCCTGCAGTCCCATCCCCTCCTGCCACTTAGCCGCACTTCTACATCTAGGCTTTTGCCACCTCTTATCTTTTCACCAAACCATTTGCCAAGACTCTCTTGCTTCATATAACTTCTTGTCCCATATATCCCACAACTGCTATCTTGTCATGTAACACATTCAGCAGTCCTTCAAAATACTCACTCCATCCTTTTATACGTCTTCTTTGTCTGTTACTACTTCCTCATCTGCTCTTTTCTTTGATGATCCCACCTTTTCTAAATCACTTGTTATGCCCACGCCCCCTCCCCCTTATAAAAAGTTTGATGCTGATATATGTGTTTCAGGTAAATTTGAGCACTATGACTTTGGCAAGAAGGAAAACATGAGGAGATATAATCAACCGACTCCTCCACCACACCACCTTAATCGTGTTACAGTTCCAGTTGTTCTTATATCAGGAAAGAAGGACTATTTGGCAGACCCACAGGTGTGTACTAAGTATTCTGAGATTTTCTTTCAAATGTTTCAAGGCCTTTCCATTGGCAACTTACATGTCTTTCAACAAAAATCACTTTGTATTTCCCAGTTAAGTACCACCTAGTTTATCTTCTGTACTCAGAGTATGACATATTCAGCATCAGTAAATGTTTTGTAATTTAAGGTATTCATTCTACTGTGATCGAGAGTGTAGTCTTCTGGCACTCCAAATGTCCCTAATACATCAAGTGAAAATGATGCAGTGAAATAAAAGAGGGAAAATAAAGTGTTGACTCTAAGTCAGATGTTAAAGATGGTGGCATTTTAAATGTTGCAACCCTGGATCACTTGAGACTCTCTTCTCTAGTTACTCTGAATAATGTTGCCTTGCCAAAGTGACTTTTCACTTTCTATCTATCTGTCTAACTGTCTTATTTGTCTATATATCTGATGCCCATTCCCTCCAGAAACTCCCATCAAAGGGGTGGCCACAGCAAAAGAGTCTCCGCTTACTCCTGTCCTGACATGCCTCCCTCACACGTGCCATTCCACACAATCTCCCACCATTTCTCTCCCTCCAGTGCTTTTCCTTTCTATTTCCCTATGTCATAGGTGCTCTTCCTCTCACACCAACCTCTTTAATTTTACTACCATACACTCTCTTTGAAAACCCCCGTCTTGCATTGTTTCCACATTTCCGAACCACACCAAAGTATTGCATTTCACCCATCTACAATTCATTCCCTTTACATTCCCTGCCATACCACACATGTCATACGCCCCTTCATTTCTTTCTTCATTCCATCTAGTCATACCACATGCTCCTCTCAAATAACTCCTTTCCATATCCTGGATTCTTGACCTCTGTAGCTCATTCCATGTCCATGTTTTGGCTGCATAGGTCAGGGTTGGGAGGACTACGTTCTCCCTTAATCATTTCTTCACTTCCATACTTAGACCTTTACCCTTCGTTGTTCTAATAAGGGACCCAATGACTCTTCTAAAGTATACTGCTCTCTCCCTTATCTCTCCTTCCATATCTCCAAACTTACCCAAGATAGCTCCTAAATTCTTAGATTCTCTCACTTCTTCCAGTCTTTCTACCCACATATCCGTAAAACAATTTAGTACACTTTCTTTTTCCACTCTAAATGGCTTTGCACAATCTATATATTCACTTTGTTTCCCTGCAAACACCATTACTTTACTTTTGCTTGCATTTACTGTCAGTCATCTATGCTTATACACATCTAAAAGGACACTTAAACCTTCTGCAACTCCTCTTCATTCTCAGCAAACAACACAGTATCATTCACAAACAAGCTTGTCACTAGCCGCCATACATCACCGCCACACTCCGTTTCTGCACTCACTTTCCCATGTTTTGCTTTCGTCTCTCTTATCACTCTATCCATATTATATGTTAAAAAGCCATGGTATCATCACAGCCTACCACCCACCCTCATGTATACAGAAACTTTCACTTAACTCTCCATCCACTCTTACACATGCATTTGCTTTGCTATAAACCATCCACCAGTTGTCCCCCTACCCTATATAACCTTAATACATCCCACAAAGCATTCCACTTAACTCATTCATAGGCTTTTTCCAGATCCATAAAAGCTGCATACAGTTCTTATCATTCACTACATACTTTTCTACAGTCATTTTCATCTCTAAGATCTGATCCACATATCCCCTATCTTTCCTAAAACCCCCTTGCTCCTCACTTATTATGCATTCAGGCACTTTCATTGCATACATTTTTCCTAGTATACTAAACAGACTTATTCCCCTATAATTGCAACATATATCCTTAGCACTCTTTCCTTTGAATAAAGGAACAATAATAGCATTCACCTAATCCTAAGGCACAACCTTCTGTTTCCATGCTAAATTTCATATGAAATGTGTCCACTCTACAGCACTTTCTCTTCCGAACTTCAGTATTTCAACTGTAATCCCATCCATTCCAGTTGCCTCTCCTACCTTCTGCCTCATTATTGCCCTTTTTACCTCCTTTCTTGCTGTAGGCCCTTACACTTCTATTTTCTTGCATTCATCCTCCATACCCATATGTGTAACAACTGCTGTGCTGCCTCACCTTCTGCCACATTCATCAGTTCATCAAAATGCTCTTTCCGTCTTCCTTTCACGTGCTCCTTTTGATTCAGTAACTCCCCTTCCATACTTCTCACATTAACATTTCCACCCTTCCATCCACCTCATTCCTTATTCACCTCCTACCTGTACAGTTTCTTATTTTCCCTAAACTTTTCACTCGACTTTCTTTCAAAGTCTTCAGCTACTCGTTCTTTGCTTTCCTCTTTCAGCTTCTTAACATTCTGCTTTCACATCTTTATTCTTCCTCCTCCTTTGCTGAACTTTTGGGCAATCTACTGTATCCTCTTTTCTTATCTTCCACAGCATTTCCTTAATCTTAACAGTCCACCGTGCAGTTCCCCTTATATTTCTATATCTCACAACCTTTTATCCAACTACTAATTCCACAACCTTTAACAGTCTTTCTCTAAACATTTCAAACAATACATTTGCACATGACTGCATTCCTACTTTTTCTGCACATACATCAAAACTTTCAGTCACCTTCCTCTCATACTCCTCCTTGCATTCTTTCTGATTCATCTTCTTACTTGCCAGCACTATTACCACTCTATTCTTCCTCTTACCATACCTCCACTTCTCCCTGATCCTCACCCTGACAACTCAAGCATCTTGCACATCCCTAACCTGTCACTAGAGTCCCATGTTGGGAGAAATTAAGTAGACAAACTTTCAGCTGGCAAATATCAGAATAACTTTCAAGTATATAGATGATATTATTAAAATTTAGCAAGCTATTATTATTTGGTTATCACACATAAAAAGCAAAAAGAGCTCATGGTAAATGCAAGAGGAGGGCAACAAACATGATATTATGTTTTCATTGCACATAAAGAAGCAGAAAGAGCTCATAGCAAAGTTTAGAGGAGGGCAACAAAGATGATACTAAAGCGAGATAAGCAACAGGGAAAGGCTAGAGGCTTTAGATTTAGAAGAGAAAAGACTGAAGGGTGGTGACCTGATCAACTTTTTTTAAGTTTTTAGAATTAGAAGAGATAACCAATTAGGACAGTGTACAGTTCTTGGAAAGATATAGGGATAGATGAACCAGAGGACATAACATGAAATACAGTGTCTGCATAAAACCTTGTCTGCCTCCCCATATATTTTCAGAGGCAGTGTCACACTTACATTTTTGTAATTTGTCTTCTCTCCTGTCACCTTGATTACCATCTGCAGATGTCTGGGCATGGATTTAGCAAGGCTCCTAAAGTATTCTAGATCCATGTTTTGGGTCCACCTCTGAAACATATACCTTCTTTGTCAACCTTTCCTCACTCATTCATTCCATATGTCCAAACCATTTCAACACAGCCTCTTCTGCTGTCCCAACCACACTCTTTTTACTACCAGACATTTCTTTTACCCTTACATTACTTACTTGATCAAACCATCTCACACCACATATTTTCCTTAAACATTTCATTTCCAATACATCC
>JAYMFT010272242.1:0-10610 GCA_038088735.1 Panulirus argus
GAGAGAGAGAGAGAGAGAGAGAGAGGGAGAGAGAGAGAGAGAGAGGTTTCGAAACAGAAGAAAAGAGAGCAACAGAAGAAAAATAGTTCGAGGTGGAAACAGGAATACAAGAGAGTGGGGCAGACACTGGATCCGTAAGACGGTCCTCCATCAACGTGTAATTAACATCAAGTGATCTTCCGTTCTCCGTGTAATGAGACAACTACAACAGTAACATCACTGCAATGGGTAAACTTGTGTTACGCTACCAAAGCATTACATGCTCCCTGGTGTCCTGCAGTGAAACAAGAGAATCTAGATCCTGATACAGCCACATCCTTATGAGATTACAAGGCTATGGGGGATCACAGACTCGCTGCAGGGAGAGGCTTGGGCTGGTGGTAACTAGCAAGTAGTATTCTTCTTGTGTATGAGGAAGATTATGTGTTGGGGATTGTGTCAATGTGTATTCTAGTAAACTGTAACGAACAATGAGAAAAGATCCTGACTTCACTACTCTTAGAGATGCAGATTGTTTGTTTTCACTTGCTGCAGTGGCTGTTAGAGCCAGTGCTCATCTCCTATGAGACATGATGTCCTCGAGTGACGTCCTGGGACTTAGGTTCTCGTCAGATCTGTTTTCCATGGCGAGGAGTTTCTCCAGAAGCCGCTCCTGGACGATGAGAAGTACGCGAGGTGTTCCCCGACGAAGCAGACGCTGGAGATGGCGAGGCCCGCAAACAGAAAGTATACAGGACCCTGAAGGTGCGCCAGTGTCAAGGACTGTAGCCGCCCTGACGACGTGTCCTGCCAATTGGAAAAAAAGATGTTAGATCCTGCAGTTGCTACTCAAACTCGTTAATTATCAGTTAGATGAAACGGCAAAGTCTAGAGCATGCTGAATTAATGTGTTATTGTATACACTGTATAATGACTGGAATGTTATATATTTCGTTTACGTTTCGTGTGTCCCTCTACAGAATCCTTCTTCCGCCATTACCTCTTCAGTTCCCCTCTTGAACTCGTACATGAGGTCGCTGTGCCATTTGTGCACCAGCCCGGCGTCGACCATCCGCTGAATTCCGTCATCGAACTTGGACTTCCAGGGCGTACCCTTCTGGAAGATGAAAGCCAGGCTACCTTTGTATATCTGGTCCTTTATGAAGTAGACGCGGCTTCCATGGCCGAGTTTGGTGTAGACGATCTCTATGTAGGAAAGCGTTTCGATGAGGGCGTGGTTCCCCGACAGCACCATCTCAACACAGCCCTCTACACCCTTGTAGGTCATCTCAGTAATGAAGGGTGCCAAGTCCAGCTTGTCTCCCAGAGCGGAGAGCGTCCTATCGGTCGTTGTGGCTAAGGCCTCTGGGACGAACTCGCCGTAGTCATGCATGCACAGCCTGACGAAGGTATGTTTCCCCGTGTTATACTGAGACCTGGTGATGGACACGTGGTGACGCGCTCCTCCAGAAACAACCAGTTTAGATGACAGCTATGTTAGTTATCTGCTCAGCACCGCTAGTAATTAGCTCATATCGAGATGAATAAGATTTGGCTACCATCCGCCGAAGTGCACGGACGAAGCAGATCATATCTACAGGGACAACCATGAAGGAAAAATCAAAAGATATAAAAGGCGTCAAGATCAGCCTCATAAATTGCAGATAGTGTTTTCAAGTATTATTTCTATCACAGGGAGATTAACTGGGCGAACTTTTGACGCACATGGTCGAGAGGACAAAGATGGGTACAAATCTATCAGCCGTTTCCTGAAAACTTTCCGTATCATTATCTCCCAGGATGAGCAAAACTCGTACCAGAAGCTTCGACGGGTCATCAGTACTGGGTATATGTTTCATTATATAGTACAACAGAGACTAGAAATAAAAGCTAAAGAGTTCTGGTCGGGGAAAGAATTATCATACAGTGATAAAGAAAGGAAAACGAAGTGTCACAGTAAAGTGAGCACAAACTAGTGGAAAGAAGAAAGTGAGAGATAGGGAAACTGTGTCAGAAGTGAAATATTGGTCAGGGACAAAGAATTTAAAGAAGCACCACTGACAGAGATGAGGGATGTGCTTCACTGTGCTCTGCTGTGCCTCATGGTCTTGCCTCAGGTAGACGGGACACGCATAGTGAAGCGTTGATGTTCCACGAGATGAACAATTCAACGCAAAAAATATAAAGTTTGAAAAAAAAAAAGAAATGTTTGAGAGAGAACAATGTATCTATGATACACATGAGACTTCTTGAATGCGTATCATGGAAGAGAGTCATGGAACAGACGCGAAGGAGGTCTATGGAACAGATTTATAAAACAAATTTAGGACATGGAGTCTTGAGGTACTGAGCAAGTGTCACGAATTAGTGTGTTATGGACCACAACCGAGATCAAGAGTTGTGAGAGAAAATAATGCTGGGCGGTAGATTCATGGAATAGGGTAGTACTCTGCAGCAGAGAGGAGTGGAACAGGGTAATACTAGAGAAGAGTGGTGGAGGAGAGCTGTGCTGGGGCAGCCGAGTTACAGAACAGAATAGTGCTGGGCAGGAGAATACGGGAATAGAGCAGCGTAGAGAAAGCAGAGTAGTGATGTGGCTACAGAGTGGTGGAATAGAGCGATGCCGTGGTAGTAGAATGTTGCAACGGAGCAGTGCTGTGGCAGCTGAGTCGTGGAACAGAGTGATGCTGGGGCAGGTGTGTGGTGTGACAGAGTAGCGCTGGGACAGCAGAGCCACGGAGCAGAGGAGAGCAGTGTGGTGAACAGGACCATACCTGTATGGACTTTCCGCCAACTCCTCTATGGTTTGGATCCTGAAAAAAAATACTCAAGTGAAAAATCCAAATCCATAAGATGTTTTACAGTCCTCAGGTTACACATTCTTGAAGATATTACTCATATAACAGATAAGGACAGTGTTAATAAGAGAATTGTTCAGAGAAAATAGATATACAGTCTTCAGAAATAATTGATTATCCGTCATAAAAGCCTTCGCAACATATGCACATCAGTCTGAAACCAAGCTCCCCAGACATACACAAGTTATCTTTCATGCCTATGCTCTAGACATCATACATCCCTACAAAACTACAGACAGCGATTCAACGTATCTCAAGAGCCATCATGCCCACTATGGAACTACCATGAAGCAGGCACCGAACACTTAATGCTCAATTGCCTCGCACTCCTCCCACGTAGACACATATGTCTATAGTCTCTCCCAGTGGGCATGGTCGATCAGTCCTCCTCACCACATTATGTTCTCAGGCTCTTCATTTACAACACATTCTCCTCTTCCGTATATTCTCAACTAGAGCCTCACAGCCACAAAACACTGTTGGGACTACAGTACCTTCAAACAAGCCAGTCTTTGCCCTCCCACATTGTGACCTCTCTTTCCACACATGTCTTAATGCGGCCAGAACTTTCACTCCCTTGCCCACCTTATGGCTCACTTCAGCTGCAGTGGTTCTACTCTGCCATATCCATTCCCAGTTATCTTAAATGTTTCACTTCCTCCTAGTTTACTCCATTCAAACTCACATCCCAAATATCCTGTCTCTTTTCCTGCTGAACATGTCAACCTTGCTTTTATTTACATTTACTCTTAACTTTCCTCTTTCACACACTCTCCCAAACTCAGAAACCAGCTTCTACAGTTTTTCACTCGAATCTGCCACCATCGCCGCGTTATCAGCAAGCATCAACAGAATATCTACCTTTCCCCAAAACCCTCGCATATACCACCCTCACCACTCCATCTAAAAACAAATCAAACAGCCAGGGCGACATCACACATCCCTGCCGCAGACCAGCCTTAACCTGGAACAACTCACTCTTTTCTCTTCCTACTCCCACACACGCTTTACGCTCTTGATAAAAACTCCTTACTACCTCTGGCAGCTTTCATCACACTCCTATATTCGTAGCGTCTTTCACAGAGCAATTCTATCAACCCTGTCATATGCTTTCTCTAGGTCCATAAAAGCTACATATAAATCCCTCTGTTTGTCTGAATATTTCTCACACAGATTCATCAAAACAAACATCTGATCCACACATTCTTCATCACTCTTGAAACTGCATTGTTTCTCTTCAGTCTGATGCTCTGTACATGCCTGTACCCTCTCACTCACTGCTCTTCCATACAGCTTACCAGGTGCACTCAACAAAATTATACCTTTGTAATTCGAACCTTCACCTTTGTTCCCCTTGCCTTTGTACAATGGTATCTTAAAGAGAGAAAAAAAATTCAGTCTAAAAGAATAGGAAAAAATATGGCGGAAAGTCAAAATCTTAATATTCAGTCGCCATCACTGAAGAGTTTTTTCAAAATGAAAAAAAAAAAACGAACTGATTGTTCTTATTATCGTCATCATTAACGTAATGGCCTGTAAAATGGGCCCGGGGAGGGGCGGGTCGCCAGTAATTAAGAAATTTATAAATATGTTCATTGAGTTGAGTCGGAGTATGAGTGTTTAGACAGTTCTTAATGCACGTGATTCACAGTATGTCCGGCAAGGCTTAAATGAAATCGAAATGTTTGGGAAAAATAATATAGCCCCCTAAAAAAGAAAACGATATTATTTTTCGGGAAAACCTTTTTTTCGTAATTAGAAAATAGTTGGAGAGGTGTCACTGCCTGTGATATTAACGTACAACCTTGAAAAATCGAACTAATCGCCTCGCGATCTGTTGCAAGGCGTCGAAAATAATTAAACTCTGTATTTCATTCCTCTAAGCTGTAAAGACAATATCAATTGGCAGAAATGCGATTAATGAGCCCTACACACGTATTTGGACTTTGCCTATATTTAATCATTTTAGGCAAAACCGAAAATATGAAGATATCTGGCCAAAAATCAGAGTAGTGTAGTTAAGAGTTTTTTCACACCCGAAATCCTCCGCTGAAAAACTTAAGAAATACATTCATAAAGTTCACTTCACAACAACAAAAGTTCCCTGAAGTTACTTATTACTTAAGAAGGTTTCCAGAAGTTGATCATTACTTAGGAAGGAATCAAGACCAGATCACTTAAACTCAACGAAAATGATGCATGGTAGAGATTCCACCACTCACGTTTGTGGAAAAAAAATTGTAAGCAAAGGTAATCATGGGATGGAAACATGCAGACGAAAGTGTTAATGGCATTCAGTTTTGAGTAAGTGGTACATAATCCATACACCAGCAATTCACAGTAAAAGAATCTATCTGATTATACAACAGACTGACATTGTAGTCAAGGTAGTGATTAAGAAGGAGGCAGATATTTCAAGGTCTGAAACCATAATTACTGGCGTTGCTTGGGGGTGTTGCGTGGGGCCAGCTGCCGAGGAATAGCCTACCTCCTGCAAGGTCTTAGTAACCGAGGCGCTTTTCCCTGTGGTAAAGATAACGTTTCTGGGCCTTTCCTCAATATAACAATGATGAAGATTTTCCACGATCATGCTTGGATAAATTTAGCGAGTTTGGCTTCCTCTCGTGAATATAAAGTAGGGGAAATATATATGGTATTACTTCACAAGAAGAGCGAGTTGTGCGTCTGGTTTAACCACTCTTGCGTCGTGGTCGACAACACAGGGTAGAGTACAATCTTGGCGGCGCCAACCCTGAGGGGAAGACAATGAATCAGGTTTGGGTAGACACAATAAGGTACCCTAAAAATGACAGGTAATAACTCTTTATGAACAACAGAAGCATTACAGCTCATTTCGAATTAGCATCAGGATATATATATATATATATATATATATATATAAAGCTTTATAATGAGGAACGATGTGGGTGTGGCATGAAAGGTTCAGATTGCGTCTTCAGACAGTTCTTATCAGTGGAAATCTTAACGGCAAACGGCGCAAAATTCATTGGAGGAAATGAGCATGAAGGCATCTTGAAAGGGAGCGAAGGTTCCCCCGAAATGCCAGAGATGGGGAGAGGCTCACCTGTCCTCATGGATGAGTATCGAAGCTCCCTTCGAGGGAGATCACCTAGTTGGATGGGTCTCACCTACATCCCCTTAAAGGAAGGCTAAACTCGTCGGGAGATCACCTGAAACGAGGGGAGTTACGTAACCTAACCTTGACAGGCGAGACCAGAGAGACTCACCTGGAGGGGAAGGTGGGGACAGTGAGGACGGCGATGAGGTTGCCGGTGTAGCAGACGACGAGGACGAAGCCAGCCACCCACCAGGCGGCCAGGAACAGCCGCTGGGACCACTCTCGGGGTACGCGCCACACAGGCTCGTTGGTCACACCCTGCAAGAGGTACAGTCTCTCTCTCTCTCTCTCTCTTTCTCTTCAATGAAAATACTAACTCGAATACGTTGGGACGAGTCTACAAACTCTCAACAAATGTAATAACATCAGGGTTTAAGTTAGGTTTGGTATGGATTCATCGGGTTACATTTCCAAGCCTACTCGTTTCCATAAATGTACACAGCTCAGCTTTCTCGTTTTCCTTGCATCTTTTCTAAAAACACGAAGAAATTTAAAAAGGAAAAATCCTGACTGTTTTCAATAGGTAAGGTAACTTAAGCAATACTCTTACGACTATAACAGTCAGGAATCAATTATAGTCAGACCCAAGTTATCTTCATGATGCGGTTTAGCTAAATTCAGTCCTATGAATGTATGATTCACTTAATTATCATAGAGGTTAGCAACAACCATAGGATAGTCTCTTTTTATTTTGTTTTATTAAGCATGAATTTTTTTCTTCCACTTCTGATTGTATAAATTAAGTCGACATAACACTCAAGTTATAAAATCTCTTCGCCATTTCCTTCAGAAAAGTATTACCTATAACCTTTGTCGTATGTGTCTGCTAGCCAAGTTGAGCAGCGGCAGAAGGTATAAGATGAGATGAACCCCCTTCCGCCGCGACACTTTCATCAAGTGTCAACTTTCCAGGAACCTCATGATACGACGAAAGCAAATAAGGCTAAAAAAAAAACAAACATGAAAACGAAATATTTAAGTCTGCCAGGTGAATGAATCAGTAGCCTCTCTTACTCTCAATCCCTCTTGTCTACATAATACCCCCACATCAAGCTTGCACAGTGGAGTCAAGTATACAAACACATATCCTGGCTCTAATGTCGATACTGAAGGCGTAATGCGTCTGGACACCAACACCCGTTAAGACCATCCACGAGCAACTGACTGCCTTGCGCGGGAATGTTTGTTGACAGGTGACGTCATAACTGACATTCGTTAATGTTTTATTTCAACCGCGTCTCACGCGGGTGTTTATTCACTACTGATGTTCTTATATCAGAATATCATACGTTGTATCGTAAATTAGATAGGTTATCTGCAGCTTTTAAAAATGTTTATTTCCCTATTGCGCCGTAGCAGCCGGCGTTCTTTGTTACGTGTAAACAAATGAAAATCTTAGACAAATCGACTAGTATATATATATATATATATATATATATATATATATATATATACCAGCCAATTTTTTTCTTTTATTTCTTTATATAAATTTCATTTATGGAAAATAGGTAGAGGCTAATTGTATATGAGCGCTGCCTTTAATGATAACCAAAATATGTTTATCACTGCGGACATGACTATAAGTGTGATAGAGAATAAACGATATTTCATCAATATCAAAAGAAGTTTCTTTCCGGGTTCGTAATTTTGGGTGAATGCGTTTGTGTGAATGTCTGTACACACTCACAAACACACACTCCGTCATTACTTGGTCTTATCTTCACAGATGCTAACATCAAGGATTCGAACCTCGCAGCATTTGCGAGGTAGGTGGGTACACTAACTACTCGGCTGGTCAGCTTACCCAGTAACCACGTAAATGGTACAGGGTTCGATTCCTTGCTACTGGAGAGCATTATATGTTCTATGAGAGTATGCGTTCATATGCACCGTATTTGTGTTCACACACCTCCACGTTTGACGATAAGTTCGGTAACACTGCTGACTACTGGGTAATGTGAGCCTGATGGGATATGACCGGTCTAAACCCCGTTTCTCATGGACGTGAGACAAAGGGTATTCGATTACTAGTAATCGAATATTCATTTCCCTATTATGGGCAGCATATGCGAATGGTCTGCGTACCCATCTACTGCACAAATGGTACGGGATTCGATTCCTTACTGCTGGAGGGTTTTATGTGTTCTATTAAAGTGCGCGTTCATGTGCAAAATGTTAATATGCTGATATGGATATTGAGAAAATCAAATATGATGCATAGATTTTTAAAAGGGATCACGTAATGATCGGGATTGATTATATGGGAATTGAAGACGTAAACAGAGCAGAGATGAAACAAGATATAAAAAGAGGAGGTATGATATTGGAATCTACACATGACTTCACAATTCTTAAGATAACATGAAACGGGTGATGGGGTTCAATAGCAAGGAACGAAGGGATTGTAGTGAAAGGTTCCGTGACTGAGTAGGATCCAGGGTAACTCAAAACCTCAAATAGAGACGGAAGATTTAGAGAGATGACGGAAAGGTCCAACAAAAGATCTCAAATACCAAAAAAGCTTCGAGATATGCCGTGGAGAAGATGCAGGGAGCACTCCAGCCAGCCAGCATTTGTAAGGTATAAGAGAGCGAGGAACAAGTACTTCAGGATAAGAAAAGAGGAACAAAGAAATGGAAAAAGAGAATACTATGGACAGGTCAGGAGATATTTCAAAACTTCTCCATAAATTCATCAGAAGTAAATAGCCCTTTAAGGTACAGCTAATCAGGAAGAGTTGCAAAGGATGCTGTAAGGATATGTGAGGAACTGAATGACAAGTTTAAAAGGGTCTTCACAGTGGAAGACACAATAGCCCTAACAAGAGTGAGGTGCAATGACAAAACGGTCTCACAAAGCATTACGATATCTATGATAGACGTTAACAGAATAGTAAAGGGTCTTGACCCATGCAAGGCTCATGGTCTTGGTGGAATTTCACTTGATAAACATTTGATAAACCACTTGATAAATACTTGATAAACCACCTGATAAACAATTGATAAAACACTTGATAAACACATGGTAAATCATTTAAAACACTATCAATGATGTCACTGGAGAAAGGCAAAGTGCCATGGAAGTGAGAGGGACAAACGTCATCTGTATCTATAAGAAAAGATACCGGGAGGAGCCACGGAACTACAGACCAGCTTCCGTATCGAGTATGGTTTATAAGGTACTGGAAAAGATTATCAGAAAGCAAATGGATAACTCCCCACAGAGGGGAAATTCCTTACGTGAGAGAGGACATGGTCATAGGGGAAGGATGTTCTGTGTAATGAACCTCCTAGTTTTCTGGGACGAGCTGACCTCTGTTTTAGACAAAAGTTTGTGGGATTGGTTGGCTGTGTCTGGACTGTCGGAAAGCATTCAGCACTTTACCGCAAGAGAGGCTGATTACGATGATGGATCACCATGTAAGAGTATGAGGGAATTTGCCTCCATGGACAGAAGATTATCTTCTCGAAAGGGAACAAAAGATTCACGTCAATGGAACACTCTCGAGATGGGTGAAGGTCACCAGTGAAGCGCCACAGGGATTGTTTTCAGACCATGACTCTCTTTTATCCACGCTAATGACTTGCCAGAATGACTCCCGCCTGAACGTGTTTGCAGATGATGCATAGGTCATAAGGGGAGTGAAAAGCGAGGGGGATTACATCAAGTTACAAGGGGACCTAGACAGACTCCAAAGTTGGTTTGATACATGGTTGATGAAATTCAGTCCGAGGAAATGGTAAGTGGTGAAGAGGGAACACAGTGAAGGAAAACCTCATTATGAATGCCATCTAGCGGGAAATCAGCTGCAGGAATCTGTGTGTGAGAGGGCCTCTGGAGCCGACATCTTCCCTAAAGCTGTCACCAGAGTCTCTCATTAAGAGAACAGCAAAGGAGACAAAATGTCTGCTGGCAAATATCAATATAACGTTTGGATATACGTAAGAAAATGTTCAACAAGCAGTTCACGACCTATATTGAGCCGAAACTACAATGTTTCTCTTATGTTTGGTTACTTCACTTAAAGAAACGCAAAGCACTGCATGAGAAGTTCCAAAGGAGGACAAAAATGATATGGTACCGGAATTGAGAGAGCTGACTTATGGGGAAAGCGCCAGAGGCCTCAGATTTACGCATCAGGGAGGAGAGACGAGTAAGCGGTGACCTGATCACAACGTTCAAGAAATCAGCTTTACGATGTCGATCCTGGATAGTTCTATGAAAGATATCGGGCCGGATAAACCAGAAGCCATGATATAAAATTAAAGAACAAACGCGTTAGAAAGGACATAATGAAGTACTTTTATAGTGTGAGTGTGGTGGATGAATGGAACAGAAGGACTGAGAACACGGTTGATGCAGACAGTATACATAAGTCGAGGGAGTCATATGGCATCAGAGAAGGTTCAAGAGATGGAGCCCCACGAGTGTAAACTCCCTCCACACACAGTGCTCCTAGGCAGCTACAAAATAGGTAATTGCACACATACACACAAACACACACCCACACAGAACCTTTCTACCTGCCAACGACGAGATTTTGTCGTTAAACATCGCAAGTGTGTGTGTGTGTGTGTGAGAGAGAGAGAGAGAGAGAGAGAGAGAGAGAGAGAGAGAGAGAGAGAGAGAGAGAG
>JAYMFT010272253.1:0-10610 GCA_038088735.1 Panulirus argus
ATATATATATATATATATATATATATATATATATATATAGATATATATATATATATATACATACATACATAATCGATGTGGGGAGATTTGTACGCCACCATCTCCTCTTATGTGGGTAGAGAAGAAGGGAGAGAGAGAGAGGATGTGTGTGTGTGTGTGTGTGTATGTGTCTGGATCTGACAGCTAAGCGATGGCTTCGCTGAACAGACAATGAAGACACACCGGCAGATCTCGCAGCAGTACACACAGACACACACACACACACACACACACACACACACACACACACACACACACACACACATGAGGGCCAACCTTCCCTCCGCCTACAGAACAAATACGCAGTTACAAATAGGTCATTACGCAACACACCCAGAGCAAATCGAGGAAATGGGAAAGAGAGTAAGAGAGAATGGGCAATCTCCTCCTTGGCAGCAGATGTGTAAACACAAGAAGACAAAGTCTCGTTTGGTGTGTGTTTTTTCACAAATAAGAACGAGCGCCGTTGCAGCAACACGCGCCTTTCAACTCGTCTCCTTTGTAGCGCTGGGGAGAAAATTTTGAGAGTCAACAGCATCTATTTCTCTACCTTAGAGAGGTTCGTCTGTTTCTTAAGCCGTGGCGTAGAGAAAGGCCCTGATCTTTCCTCAGAAATGTCTATCCGAGTTGAAAGGTATAACAAAGAGTGTTCTGTTGTCGTGTATATATATATATATATATATATATATATATATATATATATATGTATATGTATATGAAATCCTTTCCTAAAAGTTTTCTTATACTGCTGAACAATAGGATAAAGAAAGGTCACTTTTGTCGAATACGCAGAAACTCGACGAAACTGATGGATCATCCCGTGCTTCCAGTCACAAGGGGACCGGAAACCCTCATGGAAACACGGGTCTGGAGGATGGAGTCGTACCGAGTCCAGGCACAGAAGAAACAAGTCCTTCAATCATACTCCAAGACGTCGACTGTGGGAGGAGAGACATCACACCCCAAAGCGCACGTTGTCCAGTGGTGAGGAGCTCTCGTATGAACACTCGAGTTATTCACGTGGTTCACCCAGTGAGGAAGACATCAGAACATAAGGAGTGGGGACACCGCAAGAGGCCTATTGGCCCATTTCAAACCCAGCATTCAGGTAGTACATCTACCCAAACAACTGAAGACGAAGCTCATGAACCAGTGAAGTGTCTCGTTAATGGTGAGGTGATTCCACGCTGACAGAAAGTCTAGGACCAATCAAACAATCCATCATGTCTTGTTAGGTCATCGAGATCACCCGTGTCGCCGACTCTCCTCAGCGTTGCAGTGGACCTACGAGTACATCGTCCCCATGGCCAGAAAAACAACAGAACTCGTTACCCTCCCTCATAATCCGGGGTTTTCTGAACGCTACACTGAGAAGATGGAGATAACGACAATTAGCTCCTCATTAACTCTTGTCACTTTGCAGGCACTCCAGTGGAGGGAATTATGTATGCAGTTTGCTTTCGACATTGTGGACTTCAGCAACAACAACAACAAGGCCTTGGATGGCTATGATTCGTGTGAAATCACTGGTGAGGTCAAAATGCCTCACTCCTGCTGCCATCTTCACTGACAACAGTGTACCAGTGCCTCGCTCGTAAAATGTCTTTATTCACACACACACACACACACACACACACACACAGCCACACACGGCAGGACTTTGATAAAGAAAAAGGGAACTCTGCTCAAGTTCATTCTCATGCCCCAGACATAGCAACACAGTCTTGGGTGAGCGTGGTGTTGCTCGAGTCTCCGTGGATGTGCAATGGATATACAACGAAAGACTATTCATGGCGTCGGAGGCTTTTTGCACAGAGTGATGCAGAACTGGAGAGCTTATGAAACTTGCGCTGTGGATGCTGTTCCCATCATAAACCTAGACATAACCAAGCCTGTAGTACCGTTTACCCAGACATTCGCATTCGTAAGCCTAACTCCAACCAAAATACATGATGTGGAGGTTTTCTTGAACCTCCAACAAGCTCTCAACCCATCTGCATTCAGCCAATCCTGGACCACACGTCCGAACTGATAACATACCCAAAATATGATCCATGTACCTCTAAGCCCCCCAAGCCCTCAGTGATTGAAGTATGCTAGAGACATCTCCAATCCATATGGGCTACATTTGCGTCCTTGCTGTTTTATGTTCTAGCTGTCCCCAGATGAAGGAACATTTACGTTTGAGCATCACGTCGGTCTTGAGCGGAGGCTGTCCTCTCCAAGTTCTTGCGTATCCCTCGTCCAAGCCTCCTAAGCGCGAGTCTCCGACTGTAGTGTTCCACGTGAGCCGATCGACTGTGGACCAAAGACAACCCCAGCGCCGCCATTGGTATTCTGGGCCACCGTCTACCACATCCGAATAACAGATGAGGACGTCAGCCAAACGAACATCTGCTGACATCGACATTAGGATTAATATCATGTCAACAGTCCCTCGGGAAACTTTCCTCCGTTATGGAGGGAACAAATGATGCCTCAGGGACGCCTCATCACATGGAAGGAACAAAAATGATATCGCAAGGACGCCTCATCACATAGACGAAACAAAGAACGCCTTAGGGACGCGTCATCACATGGAGGGAACAAACGACGCTCCAAGGACACCTCATCACGTAGAGGGGGAAAAAAGGACGCCTCAGGAACACCTCTTGGACACCTCACTACATGGAGGAAGCAAAGGACTCCTGATGGACGCCTTAGGGACGCCTCGTCACATGAAGGAACAAATGACGTTCCAAGGACACCTCAAACGTAGAGGAAACGGAGGATGGCTCATGGTCGCCTCGTCACATGGAGGGGAGGAGGGAACTTCATCACGTTATCATCTCAACGTGTGCATAGCGCCTTGACAAAGTTAAGAAGGGCAGTCTGCAATACAGATGCTTTGGCTGTGTCCACTACTGTAGCCTCACACTGACGAAGGTCATTCTCTCGCTACAGACCCATCAGAGATATAACACAAGAGGCCCTTGAGTGATGATTACATAGTGGAAGATAAGCTGCAAGAATCGACGCGTGGAAAAGGACTAGGTGGTTGACATTGTGCCGGAACTCCACAGCAGGAGACTTACCAAAGAGGCAAACTCTCTGATGGCAAAGAGTAGAATTGCATTTAAGTACACGGATGAGGAAGGGTTTGGTAAGCTATTCTCCTAAAACTGGATTATTTCTCTCATATCTGCTCATTGCAACTAAAGAAACGGAAAGACGTGACTGAAAGGGTCCAGTAGAGACCAACAAGAATGCTGCCTGAATTGAGACAAGTGAGATGATGCAACCATCGTCATATTATATCTCTCTCATGAACTTGGCATCATCTGCAAACCTGTATGGGTAGGAGCCCAGTCTATCGGGCAAGTCATGTACATACACCAAGAGCAGCAGTGGGCCCAAGCATGAGCCCTGCGGCACACCACTGGTGACCTCAAGCCGTTTTGAACTTGCTCTTCTAACCTGCGTGTTTTGTTTTCCCCTTCCACTAAGATCATCTTTTATAAGCAATGCTGGAATCGAACCCTGGTAACTGCCTCGCTACTTAACCATCCTCCGCACGTAGGTACAATGTCAAACTTTTCTGGCAGTCAAGGAATATACACAGTCTACAACATCCTTCTCTTTGGTCTAAGCTGGAGCTCTCTCTCTCGTAGAAATCTAAAAGATGTGTAATACATGACCTCCTTTCCCTGAATCCTTGCGTTTCCCAGTTACGTTAGGATCTCTTTTGTAAGAATGGATTTATTTTGCTTTTGGGTTATGTATTCCAGTGTTTTACAAACGTCTTTGGGGTGCCTGGTCTAGAGCTGAGTGCGGTGTCCTAATATTTTTCCTTAAACATAGATACGACTTTTGGCCCTCTTCCACATCTCTGGGACGACACGTTTTCTCTAACCCTGTTGATTAAGATTTGGAGTGGTCTTGCCATTGCCTTCGTACTTTCCCTTAGCACGTATGGGGAGATATCATCTGGAACGCGAGCTTTCTATTGGTCAAGTTGTCTCGTTGGCTTGATTATGTAATTCTCATCAGTCTTTAATACCCTCTAAGACTTCTTCCTCCGCTATGGAGGCAGTTTAAAAGTTTATCATTCATTTCCTCAAGTGCTGTCTAATCATTCTCAGTA
This sequence comes from Panulirus argus, assembly GCA_038088735.1. NCBI lineage: Eukaryota > Metazoa > Arthropoda > Malacostraca > Decapoda > Palinuridae > Panulirus > Panulirus argus. The sequence goes on from JAYMFT010272253.1 coordinate 4,163, forward strand.
GTTCTTCCCAACGAGTCCCATAGCCTGACTAGTTGTTCTTTTGTGGTCGATAATTTGGTCCTGATGAACTTCTGGAACAAGTTTGGATTACCTTTTGCCTCTCCCACAATACTCTTTTTAAAGTGTCTCTGCTCCTCCCTCTTTATCGCTCACTGATCGTCTCTTGCCTTCATTCGCCTTTCTAAGCTACGCAGGCTATAGTGTCTTCTGTATCTTCACCACAGTACATCTGTAAGCTTTTTTTTTTTTCCCTCTCTTCTTCTAGATATCTTCCTTCTCTTCATTATAGATTTCTGAGAACCTTTTGTAGCACTGGTCCATACTCAGGTTATAGAGCTCCATATCCCACTTCACACTCTGAAAAAACTTGGATCAATTCTAAGTAGTTGTCACAACTGTGTTTCCTCTCTAGGTCTTGTCCCCCCCTCTGTTTCCCCTCTCGATTCCTCTTCAGCCCACACAGTCAGAATCAAGACCTACGAAACCACTCTGTCACTCTGCAGTATCATATTTGATATATTTTGTGTGCGTGATGCTTTGTATAAAAACGAAGTTTTAGCAGAGGTGGTGTAAAAGTCCCCCTTTTGCTCTGACGTGCTGAGGCAGGTAACTCTCCTGTACACGTTCTACGAACTAGCGTCTCCATGATTCTCTGTCTCCATTAGAGTCTTAGCTTCCCCAGCCAGTTTCCTTGTAATTGAAATCCTCCGTTAACAGAGCTTTACCATGTCCAAGGAGGGCGTATCTTCCTGCTTCCTGCAGCATCGTATTATCTATTTATTGGTCTTAATATACCTCTGGTCTGTGTCACTGCAGATGCTTGAAGGACTGTAAACTAACAACGCTAATGTACACTTCTTTCCTGCATTGGTTTTGCCCTTTCTATACTGCTTGAATGCGTTATCCATCGGTGTATTCGGGAGCTTGAATGGTATCCCTTATAAAAGGTCAATTCTCCTCCTCCCCCTGCCTCATTTTTCTCATGTTTTTCATCCTTTTTATGCTATACTCCTTCAGGCAGATTAGGCTAAATTCTAGCTCGTTTTCGAGTCTTGTCTCCACCACTCCAGCAGTGACGGGGTTGCTTTCCACGATACGGTCCTTCATCTCTCGGCTCCTCTCTCCTTTTGCCACTAGTCTGTCTGCATTGCTAAAGACAAAATCTTCCTCTCAAGGCGCGTGCTTCTGACTAATCTCAGCATCCCTGGGCTGTAAGTGGTAGCGTTCTTTCTCCCTCCGGCCTCATCCGATTTCTTTCGCTTTTCGCCTCTCTCTCTCTCTCTCTCTCTCTCTCTCTCTCTCTCTCTCTCTCTCTCTCTCTCTCTCTCTCTTTCTCACGTGGGCTGCAGGCTTTCTCTTTCAGTCTACAAACATGCAATCTCTCCATCTCGTACATAACACTTGACAGCACATAACTCACGCGACTCGTTCTTAATGACTGTATATTCTCCTGCAGTGAGCGCTACGCGCTAGCCCTGCCATACTTGGCCAATCCTCGTTGTACGTATTCGTAAGAAAGTAAGTACCCCTGTACCCCCCCCTTCTCTCTCTCTCTCTCTCTCTCTCTTGCCCCGTCACTCCCAACAAACGCTCCTTTGAACTCATTTTTCGCAAGTGCGTTGGGCTGTGTAGGCATCTCTTGGCTACACATTTCCAGAGGTGACCCTCACTGGCCATTCCCTAGGGTCTTGCCTTTATTTACAGATTTATTTCCTCCCTGCAGCGACAGGAAGAGACGAAGAAATATGTATATATAAACCCTCTGTGCACATCTCCTCCCTCTTGTCTAGCGACCCACCTATCTATCTATCTATCCCCTAAACTCTAGCTACGTCGTCTTCCTTGTCTCTTTTGATATGCAGAATCTGCTTTTTCCCTCATCGTCACCCAACTCTCTTGAACGGCTTTACCGCCTTTCAAGTCTGCCCTCACACATCCCTTCCACACTTGTCCTCCTACGTCTGGGTATAGTAGGCAAAGCACCCCTTCTTATTACCTTGTATTATCTACATCTGCTCATCCGAGTTTAGAGCCCTCACTCAGCCTCCTTATGTGGCTTTCTCCTATCCTTCTTCCTCTCCAACACCGAATCATCTCCCGGGTCTTTCCCCCGCCGGAGCTTTCCCTCCACTTCATTATTCATTGTTTCCGTGAGACTTGGTCTGACAACTGCCTTTCCTCTTCATCTCCCGCCTTCCCTCCTGGGGGAGGGGGATGGGAGGGAGGGGGGTCCCCCCGTCTTTATGTGTGGCTGTGTTAAGTCCATCCTTGAGGTTCTTGCTCTGAAGTCAAGCTCCTTCACTGGGTTTGTGTGTGTGTGTGTGTGTGTGTGTGTGTGTGTGTGTGTGTGTGTGTGTGTGTGTGTGCAGTTTTGTTTGTTTATGTGTTTTGAAATATGTTTTGTTTCCTTGTGTATATATGTTTGTCTACACACACACACACACACACACACACGGGCCTCCGTGGTGTAGTTGTTAGCGTTATTGACCACGAGTCAGTACGGGCCAGCTAAGAGTCGGATCCGTATTGGTTCGAGTCCTGGACGTGGAAGTCTGTCCACACCCAACCCAGGTGCTCATCTTCCTCTTGTGGCTGGTCGATGAATGGGTACTTGGCTTAAGCTGGGGTGTGTGTGTGTGTGTGTGTGTGTGTGTGTGTATGTGAAATACAACATGGAAATAAAGACATGGTACATTTTATACAAGGTTATGAGACGGGGCAAAACACGGGTATAAGACTCTCTCCACCTAACACCCAAAATGTCATATGGGTGGCGAATGACAGGTCAGGCCAAAGACAAGGTCAACACATCCAAAAGGGTCGTATCGTCGTATTTAAGAGGGGCGAGCAAACGTAATCACCATTACCCTGTTACAGTCTTGCAGCTCCTGTGCGTTCCATGTATAAAGAACAATTATCGCTCGAGTTACGAACCGAAACAAAACCAGAACAGCTTTTATTCACTTCCGGAACGCTTAGCTAATATCTTCAGTCTTTACGAAAGCTATACAGCTGAAAATTCCATCACCTTCACTGCACCAGTGTAACAAATATACCGCACTGCTATAATCTTTAGCTTATTCACGGTGAAGCCGTAACTCACAGTCGTAGGCTCTTAAGCTTTTTAAGTAAAGCTGTACTTGACGCTTGTGTGAGATACTGGCATATTTTCTTCCCCTTGTGTTCAATCTGATGAAGCTTTTTTTAATCTAACCAGGAAACTCTGGCAACGTCAATCCTGCATTCTAAAAGGGAGTCAGCTTCTGTGGAGGTTGAAATGTGTTAATTTAACATTATGTGAATCTCTTGCAAACACATCATGTTAATACCAAGTAAAATATATAGACTGACAAATTTACATTTTTTTTTTCTCTTCAGCTTAACATCCTCAGATTTCCTTTGCAGATCAAATCATTGAACTTTAGCTAACAGCTTCCTAGTGTTTTTTGAACGTTAGATGAGACAGTACGAGAAGTTGAATGCTGTGATCATAACCATCTCATATGCACTATATATACGTGTATATATATATATATATATATATATATATATATATATATATATATAGAAAGGAGTGTCGAACAGCTAGGTTGGCTATGGACAACAGCTTAGCCTGGGATTCGAACCCGGGCGAGCCTGTGCATGAATTGTGGTCAGCAACGCCAACCACTACGCCAGAGAAGCCCAATGATACACACAAAGTAGTAGTAGAAATAGGAATGACTTAACCTTGGATAGATTTTGTATTTTATAACATAGTTTTTTCTTTTTTTACTTTTTTTGGGGGTAATTTTTGTCCATAAAGTGTAAAATTGTATTTCGGACTAAAGACTTGGATTACAAACGAACCACGCTATACTGAACCCCAGGTCCAGGCAGGCAGATAGAGACAGAAGGTTCGGTACGGCTTCGAACACGCGAGTCGCAGTCAAAAGCCCTGAACGAAGCCGCACTGACTGAACCATCCATCTCAAAAGGCAGAGAGACCGAGGGTTCGGTACGGCTTCAAACAAGTGCGTGCCGAACGAGGGTCCTGAGATAGTCTGAACCTTTAATCTCGCAGAAAGAGACAGATCTCTAGATGCTGCTTCGACCAGGAGTTTCGTGAACCGAAGTCGTGGGAACACGCCCGAGCAAAGCCATACCGAGCTCTCGTTTTCTCCGGGCGAAGACGAAGAAGCTTCGGTACAGCTTCGAAGCAAGCGTGAATCGAGACTGAGGCTTCACGCGGGTCTCAGTTGTGTACTACGAGGCGTCTTTTCCCTCCTGTTTCGTGAAGGACTATATGATATAGCATATATGCCAGATGATACATATATACGTATATTTTCTGGATCAAAATGAAAACTTTCCCTTTGAATACACACAGACACACACACACACACACACACATCTACCAGTCTTTACAGCAGGCAAAATAGTGATCTGCTTTTAACGATCGTCTCATTAACTTGGTCTTAATGAGTCAATCAAGAACAGCCATACCGTATGTGTATTTGGAGAACATCTTTGGGAGTATGTTACTGTCTCAGTGATGGTGTTTAGAAGAACGAAATATGTTGGCATTCTGCTTACATGAATATCATTATGAAATTCGCGATTTGTGATGAATTTGACTTATGGGAAAGATTATTTGCATTTTGCTTTAACTTTAGGCTCGAGGGTCGTAGCGTCGTGCTCAAGGGTCGTACCCTCGTGCTCAAGGGTCGTGCTCTAGGGTCGTACCTTCGTGCTCAAAGGAGGCAGGAAGGATGGGGTGTTGATCACAGTAACGTCAACGAAAACCCACTTTCCTTTCGCAATGTCCTCACTCTATCCTGAAGCGTCGTGTTGCTCCTGCCCTCTTCATGTCCCATTTAGAAGCTCTTGTTCTGTGCTACTGTCGGCTATTTCTTTTTCTTTTTTTTTCTGTGTGTCTGTGTCTCTCGTCTCTAGCTGTCCTCCTCCATCTATGTATCTCAGTCTTTTTCCAGAAGCATTTTTATTCTTTTATTCAGTCCTTTGTGGCACACGGGTTCGTAAGACTTGGCCTTCCTTGTTATATTTAGTCTGGTTGAGAGACAGTAAGTCTACCTGTCTGTCAGTCTGTACCTGCTTCCGTCTGTCTGTTTTGATCCACTCTCTCTCTTTCTCTCTCTCTCTCTCTCTCTCTCTCTCTCTCTCCGAACCCAATAACCGACACATGACTTGGGAGCCAGTTAACACCCTCATACGCCCAGACACGGGCCGGGCCCCCCTCCAAGACGGGGCAAAAACCATCCCATTTGCAGAAAGCAAAGATTCCATGTGCTTGGCCACCGGGCCGGGCCACGCCCTTCTCCCCTTCCCCCACACACACACACGCCTGGGACTATCCTAAGCGAGGGAGGGAGGTGGCTGCTCTCGACCGACTATCCTAAGAGAGAGGGGGAGGTGGATAGACATTAGTAAGATAGATAGATAGATTGGTCGGGAGAGATTTAGATACATAGAGAGAGAGAGAGATGAGAGAGAGTTGAGATAAATAGAGAGAGAGAGAGAGAGAGAGAGACCGTCACTGATTACCTTCGTTTACTCTGGAAAAAAGAAATTTTTTTTGGCTCAATTTTTTATATAGAATTCATGAGCAAAGTTCCCACCTCCCCCCCCCCCCCCTTTAAATACCGTGACTTGTAACAAGTTTCATGCGAAGTTGTCAAAAAAGGGGAATGGAAAAGTCCTTAAGATTAGGTTAAGATACTAAAAATATATTCTTTTTTTTATTTTAAGTTGAAAGCTCCATTCATGGGCAAAAGTCCACATCAAGGCCGGGCCTTGATTGAAATATAGAGAGAATTATGAAACGGAAAAAGAAAAGACAAGAGAAAATATTTACAACATTTTTGAGAAAGGGAAAGACCTGCTTTTAGAAATGAGCCAGGTCATAGTTAATGGGGAAGACATGAGAAGGTAGAGAGGTCCAAAGCTGCGACGTGTAGTGAAAGAAACAGTTATCAAAACGGCCTACTCTTGAGTTGCCGATGACCACACAGTAATCATGTGACCCAGCAGCTTGCCGAGTATTGCGTGGTCTAGCTAGTGGTTGGGGAGACATTGGAAGTTGTCTATATTGAAGATTGAATTAAGATCCTGTTCCATCCATTAGTCGATCACAAGGCGAGATATCTCTACACACCTTAATGACCATTCAAACCTAATTACCTAATTAGCTTCAGGTGACTATCCCCCTACTATATGGAAGAGGGAGATATCTCAACAAGACGGGGGACATTAAAGAATAATAGAAATGATATCTTTAACCTGATTGTAACACTAATATTCTGACCCCTTCATTGTCTCACTCTCTTTTTCTATCTCTTTCTCACACACAAGGAAAGAGATAAGTACACACACACACACACACTCTCTCTCTCTCTCTCTCTCTCTCTCTCTCTCTCTCTCTCTCTCTCTCTCTCACACACACACACAC
>JAYMFT010272264.1:0-10609 GCA_038088735.1 Panulirus argus
CCTACACGTCGAAGCTTTGGAACTCTCTACCTTCTCATGTCTTTCCCAATGACTATGACCTGGCTCATTTCAAGAGAAATGTTTTTCACTTTCTCAAAAATTCGTAAATACTTTCCCTGTCTGTTTTCCCCCTTTCTCAACTCTCTCTGTATTTCAATTAGGCCCGGCCTTGATGTGGACTTTTGTCCGTGACTGGAGCCTTCAACATGAAAAAGAAAATAATGCCGTCTTGATTAAAAGATGCGTTTTAATCCTTTTCCTCAGAATTTCCTGCAAGCTCCCATCCATTCATGTGTGCAAGTCTCCAAATTCTTTCTTCACATATGTACAGCATCCAAAAAACTCGACATATTTCATCATACCATTTTAGACTTTTGGTAGTTGTGTTGCAGGAGGAGGCACCGTCTGCCGCTACCCAGGCTACGTGGGCAAACAGTAATCAAAGTTCCATTCCCTTCCGTTTTCAAAGGAATATAATTTTTCTTGTGTGTGTGTGTGGAAACGCGTAGCAGCGAATACTTCCATTAATCGAAAATTATCGCATCTCTCGCGAGCTATTCGAGACAAAGTCCGCAGCGATGTCAAAGCCATTAAATCTTTTTGAAACTGCAAGTCAATTCACGTAGAGGTAGCTAATAATACCTCTAAATATCAAGAGAATCTGTGCAAACCTCTCCAAGCAGCCCAGATTTACTCACTATTTGTACATCATACTCGAAATATGCGCATCTTTCCCTGGCCTCTTGCGTCACGTGTCTAAAATCCAATGGAATCCGTTTTTGTCAAAAGGATTGCAAACAAACACCCACTAATTGCTTGTAATTGACACCGCAAGTCACACATTTGTCAAGTAATATAGAAATGATATAAAGGTTGGTTGCCTCACACATATGTAAAGTAATATTAAAAATGACATAAAGACTAATTGCTCAGTCAAGACATCCAGTGGCTCTGTTGATCAAAATGTTTCACCTTCTATTTCAACTCTTAACATCAATTTCCCTCATCTACAATGGCCTCTTAATTGTCCACTTACTTAAGGTAAGATAAAAAATCTTGAATTACAAATGTATGAGTTTAGTGTACCTACTTTGTGTTAAACATAATAGGAAGAATCAGTCGTCTCTCTACACCTATTAAGGATTACAGGATGCATCAGTCGTCTCTCTACCCCTATCGAGGATGACAGGAAGAGTCAGTCGTCTTTCTATTCCTATTAAGGATGACAGGATGAATCAGTCGTCTCTGTACCCCTATTAAGGATGACAGGATGAATCAGTCGTCTCTCTATCCCTATTAATGATGACAGGATGAATCAGTCGTTTATTTACCCCTGTTTAGGATGACAGGATGAATAAATGGTCTCTCTACCCCTATTATGGATGACAAGAAGTCAGTCGTCTCTCTACCCCTATTAAGGATGACAGGAAGAGTCAGTTCGTCGCTCTACCCATATTAAAGGTGACAGGAAGAGTCAGTCGTCTCTTTACCCCTGTTAAGGATTACAGGAAGAGTCAGTCGTCTCTCTACCCCTATTAAGGATGACAGGAAGAGTCAGTCGTCTCTCTATCCCTATTAAGGGTGACAGGAAGAGTCAGTCGTCTCTCAATCCCTATTAAGGATGACAGGATAAATCAGTCGTCTCTCTACCCCTGTTAAGGATGACAGGAAGAGTCAGTCGTCTCTCAATCCCTATCAAGGATGACAGGAAGAGTCGGTCGTCTCTCTACCCCTATTAAGGATGACAGGAAGAGTCAGTCGTCTCTCAACTCCTATTGAGGATGACAGGAAGAGTCATTCGTCTCTCTACCCCTGTTAAGGATGACAGGATGAATCAGTCGTCTCTCTACCCCTGTTAAGGATGACAGGAAGAGTAGGTCGTCTTTCTACCCCTATTAAGGATGACAGGAAGAGTCAGTCGTCTCTCTAATACTTTTAAGGGTGACAGGAAGAGTCAGTCGTCTCTCAATCCCTATTAAGGATGACAGGATGAATCAGTCGTCTCTCTACCCTGTTAAGGATGTCAGGATGAATCAGTCGTCTCTCTACCCCTATTAAGGATGACTGGAAGAGTCAGTCGTCTCTCAATCCCTATTAAGGATGACTTGAAGAGTCAGTCGTCTCTCTACCCCTGTAAAAGATGACAGGATGAAACAGTCGTCTCTCTACCCCTATTAAGGATGACAGGAAGAGTCAGTCGTCTCTTTACCCCTGTTAAGGATGACAGAATGAATCAGTTGTCTGTCTACCTCTATTAAGGATGACAGAAAGAGTCAGTCGTCTCTTTACCCCTGTTTAGGATGACAGGAAGATTCAGTCGTCTCTTTACCCCTGTTCAGGATGACAGGATGAATCAGTTGTCTGTCTACCTCTATTAAGGATGACAGAAGAGTCAGTCGTCTCTCAATCCCTATTAAGGGTGAAAGGAAGAGTCAGTCGTCTTTCTACCCCTATTAAGGATGACAGGATGAATCAGTCGTCTCTCTACCACTATTAAGGATGACAGGAAGACTCAGTCGTCTCTTTACCCCTGTTAAGGATTACAGGAAGAGTCAGTCGTCTCTCTACCCGTTTTAAGGATGACAGGAAGAGTCAGTCGTCTCTCAATCCCTATTAAGGATTACAGGAAGAGTCAGTCGGGTCTCTATCCCTATAAAGGGTGACAGGAAGAGTCAGTCGTCTCTCTACCCCTGTTAAGGATGACAGGATGAATCAGTCGTCTCTCTACTCCTGTTAAGGATAACAGGAAGATTTAGTCGTCTCTCTACCCCTATTAAGGATGACAGGAAGAGTCAGTCGTCTCTCAATCCCTGTTAAGGATGACAGGATGAATCAGTCGTCTCTTTATCCCTGTTAAGGATGACAGGAAGAGTCAGTCGTCTCTATCCCTATAAAGGACGACAGGATGAATCAGTCGTCTGTCTACCCCTGTTAAGGATGACAGGAAGAGTCAGTCGTCTCTCAATCCCTATTAAGGATGACAGGATGAATCAGTCGTCTCTCTACCCCTATTAAGGATGACAGGAAGAGTCAGTCGTCTCTCTATCCCTGTTAAGGATGACAGGATGAATCAGTCGTCTCTCTACCCTTGTTGAAGATGACAGGATGAATCAGTCGTCTCTCAATCCCTGTTAAGAATTACAGGATGAATCAGTCGTCTCTCTACCCCTGCTGAGGATGACAGGAAGAGTCAGTCGTCTCTCTATCCCTGTTTAGGATGAAAGGATGGATCAGTCGTCTATTTATCCCTGTTAAGGATGACAGGAAGAGTCAGTCATCTCTCTACCCCTGTTAAGGATGACAGGATGAATCAGTCGTCTCTCGACCCCTATGAAGGATGACTGAAAGAGTCAGTCGTCTCTCTACCCCTATTAAGGATGACAAGAAGAAATCAATGGTCTCTCCATCCCTCTTTAGGATGACAAGATGAATCAGTCGTCTCTTTATCCCTGTTAAGGATGACAGGAAGAGTCAGTCGTCTCAATCCCTAACATGGATGACAGGATGAATTAGTCGTCTGTCTACCCTTGTTAAGGATGACAGGAAGAGTCAGTCGTCTCTCTACCCCTATTAAGGATGACAAGAAGAGTCAGTCGTCTCTCTACCCCTATTAAGGATGAAAGGAAGAGTCAGTCGTCTCTCAATCCCTATTAAGGATGACAGGATGAATCAGTCGTCTCTTTATCCCTGTTAAGGATGACAGGAAGAGTTAGTCGTCTCTATCCCTATTAAGGGTGACAGGGATGAATCAGTCGTCTATTTATCCCTGTTAAGGATGACAGGAAGAGTCAGACGTCTCTCTACACCTGTTAAGGATGACAGGATGAATCATTCGTCTCTCGACCCCTATTAAGGATGACTGGAAGAGTCAGTCGTCTCTCAACTCCTATTGAGGATGACAGGAAGAGTCAGTCGTTTCTCAATCCCTATTAAGGATGACAGGATGAATCAGTCGTCTCTCTAACCCTATTAAGGATGACTGGAAGAGTCAGTCGTCTCTCTATCCCTGTTAAGGATATCAGGAGGAGTCAGTAGTCTCTCAGCCCCTATTAAGGATGACAGGATGAATCAGTCGCCTCTCTACCCCTGTTAAGGATGACAGGAAGAGTCAGTCGTTTCTCAATCCCTATTAAGGATGACAGGAAGAGTCAGTCGTCTCTCTACCCCTATCAAGGATGACTGGAAGAGTCAGTCGTCTCTCTACCCTGTTAAGGATGACAGGAAGAGTCAGTCGTTTCTCAATCCCTATTAAGGATGACAGGATGAATCAGTCGTCTCTCGACCCCTATTAAGGATGACTGGAAGAGTCAGTCGTCTCTCTATCCCTGTTAAGGATGACAGGAAGAGTAAGTCGTCTCTCAATCCCTATTAAGGAGGACAGGATGAATTAGTCGTCTCTCTCTACCCCTATTAAGGATGGCTGGAAGAGTCAGTCGTCTCTCTACCCCTGTTAAGGATGACAGGATGAATCAGTCGTCTCTCTACCCCTATTAAAAATGACAGGAAGAGTCAGTCGTCTCTTTACCCCTATTAAGGATGACAGGAAGAATAATCGTCTCTCAATCCCTGTTAAGGATGACAGGAGGAGTCAGTCGTCTCTCTACCCCTGTTAAGGATGACAGGATGAATCAGTCGTCTCTTTATCCCTGTTAAGGATGACAGGAAGAGTCAGTCGTCTCTCAATCCTTATCAAGGATGACAGGATGAATAGTCGTCTCTTTATCCCTGTTATGGATGATAGGAAGAGTCAGTAGTCTCTCAGTCCCTATTAAGGATGACAGGATGAATCAGTCGCCTCTTTATCCCTGTTAAGGATGACAGGAAGAGACAGTCGTTTCTCAGTCCCTATTAAGGATGACAGGGTGAATCAGTCGTCTACCCTTATTAAGGATGACTGGAAGAGTTAGTCATCTCTCTATCTTAATTACAGAAGAAGACTGTAAGTTTCAGTCACAAGAGGTTCGGGCATCTGTCTACCCTTCAAGGATGACAGTCATGTCTGCGGGGAAGGGCGATGGTCAGCGTTATTGTTGCAGAGAACATTGAAACAGCTGTCTTGGGGGCTGGCTGGCGCTTGGGGGTCACCCCAAAGAAATAGTGAATCTGATAAGAGAACTGTAACACATCTTTAGAAATAATGTAGACATGCTACAAAAGGGTATATATATCTGAGGGTTCCATAGCAGTTGCGATTTTTGGTAATATATAAAGAGGTGGCGCTTAATGCTCATGCTAATAATATTAACTCTCGGTTAATGTTTATTTTCCACTTGGAAAGTTAAAAGGCCAATATAAATTATTTCATGTTTTTTTCTTGCACGAAATTTTCTGCTTATATGAGAGAAATTTCTTCCCTTAAAAAGACCCATTTTTTCCGAGGCAGAAAATGTCAGGAAGCAAGGATGCCAAAGGCAATAAAGAAAGAAATTCCCTGAAGGCTGGCCTGGGGTGGGAAAAAGGGCTAACGGGATCAAGAGAGTGGTAATATTATTAGTATAAATAGTAGTAGTATTATTAAAAATAGTAGTTGTATTATGATAAGTACTAGTGGCAGTATTTGTATTATTTTCCAGGACCCCTAATTGAGGCTGGTCCTCGTCTTGTTAGGAAGGACCTCCTTTGCAGAGGCCCTTCAGTCCAAGACTGTCTCCTCCAGCAGCAGGCGAGTGCCACATGGACCCTTTGGAGTGGGGCGTTCCTTGATCAGACTTCCCGCAGTGAAACAGCCTTGCCATAGGTGACTTTTCACATGCAGTGTGCCCTCGAGCAGGCAGAGTCTGGTGACGAGAGAGAGGTATTTATGGATCTGGATTATGGAAGGTGCTTCCAGTATGGATATCTAATTGTGGGAGGAAAGCTTCTGGAAGCACTAAGGAGACTTTATGGAAAGAGTAATGTGAGTGAAAGTAAGAAGATGAGGAGTGGTCCTTGGTAATGATTGGTGTGCATCAATAGATTGATTGTCATATCATAGTGGCTGTTTAATCTGCCTCGGTGATGAGGAAGGTCCTGCACAGAGGGATGGCTTTACACAAGACTAGGGTGACCTGGGAGGTTATTCACTTACTGTTGACTGATGTCAGACCCAGTGAGAAAATGCACAAGTTGGTGAGATTTTTCCCCTTAATATCCCACTAAAGTAATCCTTTCCAACCCTAAAGATTGACATTTCTCAACTTGTTTAAATTATTTTTAATGAAACCTACAGTCTCAATGATACTCCTATAATAAAGGTAGGTCGTAGTTAGTAAGTAGCCAATGACCAGGTATATTACCAGTACTCCCTGCCTGGGTATCAGGAGGGTTAGTGGTGGCTGCGTAGTGAGCCAGCTCTTCATTGGTTGTCAACTTGCAATATCGGACCCAGTTAGCTGTTTCTTCTTTCTGCCTCGCCCGAATGTGGGCTACAGGCATTCTGTCCACAAACATACAATCTCTTTTCATGATACATAACATTTGACAACACTTAACTCACACAGTTCATTCTTCATAACCACATTTTCCAGCGGTGAGTGCTATGCGCTAGCCCTGCCTTTTGGCAAAATGGTAGGAGCAATAGATAGAAGTAGTAGGTAAGAACATTCACGCAGGAGCATTGAGTAGAAACATTAGGAAGAGATATTTGGTAGGAACATTATGCAGGAGCTTTAGGTAGAGTTGCCATCTGCCAGTGGCCTGTTAAGGGTGAGGCACTTACGGCTAAGGAGTGGCACTGGAGTTCGCTAATTATGGAGACTATTGCCATGGCCACACCCTTTAGGGAGTTCCAGGTAGGAACAAACGTCAGAGGTATAGATAAATAGATAGATCCTATAACAAAAACAATATCACTTTACATCTATAATTTTCACTGAAGTAGCATGTAGTCTTGCAGATGTTTCAGCATAGTGTCCCAAAAAGTGTGAGTGAGGAATGAGTGTTAATTGAGTTGCCATTACTCATGTTTTATTGTTTATTGTACTTCATAATATTGATTAATGATTTTTATGTTTTATCTTATACACAAAACTTTTTTGTTATAATCATTTTCATTCCTAGATAATTTTTTTCATAACAGCAAAACTATAAGTTTGTTTAATTACCAGTTGCACCAATGAGAAGCAGCATTTTTAAGGTCAGGTGAATGCTGATGATGCTGCCTCCAATTTTGGTAGGAAACCTTTTCCTGTCTCATCTTGGTTAACTTTTTATGCCAAGAGATCAGTTTCCGTAAAATCGCTCTCCATATGTTCCAAAGACAGATCATCATTGCCAAATCATTTAGGATCATCATTTGCCTGATCCTCTAAATTTGCCTTAAAGCAGCTTATATTCCTTTCTTAGAAAAATTATGCAGATATGCTTTCATTGCCTTGGCTGGAGGATGACTGTTGGCGCAAGGAAATGATCATGCTCAGCCAGCCACCTTATCCACCTCTTAGACTTAGTGCATGGACTTAGAATTGAGGCTCGAAATTTGATGTGTATAAATCTACCTAGTGGCATCATGTAGCTCTCGTAAATATCTATCTGGTGGTGTTAAGGATTTAATGTGAACGAAAAAATAAGTGGTAAAAGGCAATATTAACTCATTAGAATTATCTTTGAGAAATGGCTGCTGGTGTTTTGATTGGTTCATTTGGTTCATTTTGATTACAGAAATTCCTATGGAGTGATCCATCTTATCTTTTGGATTGAACAGTGTTGAATAAGGCTATAGTAATATATTAGGAAAACTATGAAGATAATCCTTTAACACCTCCAGACAGGTATTTATGTGAGCTGATTGATGCTTCTAGATGAATATTTTTACGTCAAGTTTTCTTCCTCAATTTCAAGGCCATGTAGAGAGCTTTGGTATTTGGCCAGGGTAGTGGCTGAGGCATCATTGCACAATAATTACTCCCCACAGTCAGTCAGTGTCCAGCCATGTTAATGAAAGCACCTCTGCATGATTTCAGACATTAAAGAGGATTCAAGTAAAAGTATAGTTAGGAGCTTGGTTGAAAACACAAAAATAGATAAGATGGTCAGTACAGAAGACCAAGAGAAACTACACAGAAATGTAGATACTCTCTATAAATGGGCAGAAAACGACTTAACGTAATTCATTCAGGAGAAATGTAAGCAAGCAAGTCATGGAACAATAGGAATAGAGACAGGGAACAAAGAAAATGTCAGAGACCTTGGAGGCACTGTTAATGGATAGGATAAATTTAAGGAACACATTGATAAGTTAGTGCTGTCATTCCATGTAATGAGTGGTATGATATTAAGAATGTTGACTTCAAGTGACATAAAACTAATATTGAAAATGTTTGATGTGTACATGAGCAAAATAGAATATTCCTGTGTTGTATGATCACTACAGAAATAGTTGGAAATTAGGTAGAAAAATTACAAAAAAAAGATAGAAAAATTACAAAAACACTGTACATGCAAAACTGAAGGAGCTGGTACCATATAGTCTAGAAAGAAGGAGAGATATATGATACTTTATGCATGGCAACAAAAAGAAGTTAGAAATAAAATCTTAAATCCAAAAGTAAAAGGATTAATTAGGCTTTACCCAGGATGATTTTGGTGGGGCTGAGTCCCTTCCTTTTGCCCTCCTTAAAGATCTAGAACAAATAAGTGAACTCTGAACTTGAGTTCCTGACCATCATGATCCTTTCAATCCCCCCCCCCACACACACACACTGTGCATATGCTATTTCTGTCTCCTTGAGTTCTTCTGACCAGTCTTATCTCTATTTTTAGACATGTGCACCCTCTTATCCCCCTTCAGAATACCAATTCAGGCACCTTGAGGAAGCTCATCAGTCATCCATACATGGCTTTTTGTACTGACTTTCCTTGGGATGGGTACAGAAGTTCTTTGTATACCCCAGTTTTGTCAGCCACAGTTTTGAATACAAAGGATTTCAAACAGCAACAGATCAGTTGGTCCTTATGAGGCTGTTTGTGACAGTGGAAGTTATCAGAAATTCACAGATTAGTATGGTAAAAGTTAAAAGGTATACAAAATTATTCAAAGAGAATTACCTGAAAATTGTCATTGTAACAATAGAACTCTTGAAGTATTTATATAGTCTATTCTTAAACATATCTATAGCCACTGTAATTGTCATATCATTCCATATGTCAACAATCATTTGAAGGAAAAATGTACTTTGCCTCAATCAAGGCAAAATGTTTGCCCACAAGTTTGTATCCATTACTACAAGTGAAATCTGATGAATCAAGTCTTAATTAACCTGATAGATCAAGATTATCAACACCTCTGATCATATTGAATACTTGTATTAGATCACCTCTTAACCATTTCTTCTCTGAGCTAAATAATTTAGATTCAGGTCATTTAATCTTCTCACAGGATTTGTTTCTCAGTTTGAGGGATCATCTTGGTAGCTCAAGGCTCTACTCTCTCCATTCTATCTTTGTCTTTTTTAGGTAAGATGACCAAAACTTAACACAATATTGAAGATAGGGCAAAACAGTAAATTGTAAAGAGTGAGAATGATTTCCCTGGACTTAAATTCAAAACTCCTACTTATGAATCCAAGACTTTTGTTCACCCTTTTCACTGCTTCTGTGCACTACTTTCAAATCACCAGATTTTCTTATGCCCAATTGTTTCCACATTTTTAGGGGTTGAGCTCATGGAAGGTCACCCAGACCTCTTGTTGTCATCCAGTGAGGTTCTGCCACTTTTGAATCATGCGTGCTACTCGAAACACCTCGCACGACTCATTCCATCATTGCCATACACGTGACGAATCATGTGAATGGTCTCAGTTACAGATTTACCGAGTTTGATGCAGAATTTGATGTTTCCCCTCTGCTCTAGTTTGCTGTCCATGATCAAATCACAAATGTGCATGTGGTCAAAAAAACTCCCATAGAACAACACACACTGTTCACAGAATGACTCCACTCGGCAGACTGATTGATGATGGTTACTCCTAACCGTCATGGCATGTACATCGTTGTACTGCCATTTTTTGGTGTGCTATAGAACTAGTTTCGGAAATTTTTGATACCACCATGCATCTGTTTATAGGGACATAGTTAAACACCAAAATTGCTCTGATAAATGTTAGATGGTAGACAGAAATTAATCTAAGTACAGACAAAGTAATGAGGATGGGACACAGTGAAAGGAGGCCCTAGCATGATTATTACCTGGTGAGAAAAATGTAGAATAGACCTAAGGATCAACATTGTACTTAACTCGTTACCAGAGCTCCAAATCAGGACTGTAAAAGCAACAAACATTCTATCAGCAAATAATAGAAGTCTATCCTGGCACTACCTTGCTGATGCAGGGGATGGTGATGCTGTTTCTTGTGGGGCAGGATGGCTCTGGGAATGGATGAAGGCAAGCAAGTAAGAGTATGTATATATATATATATATATATTATTATACTTGATCGTTGTTTCCCACATCAGTGAGGTAGCACCAGGAAACAGACAAAGAAAGACCCATTCTCCCACATACACACATATATACATACATGCACATATATGCACAGTATATATATCCCCTAGGGATAGGGGTGTAAGAATAC
The DNA here is from genome assembly GCA_038088735.1 of Panulirus argus. Taxonomy (NCBI): domain Eukaryota; kingdom Metazoa; phylum Arthropoda; class Malacostraca; order Decapoda; family Palinuridae; genus Panulirus; species Panulirus argus. Next base: position 10,551 of record JAYMFT010272264.1, read on the forward strand.
TTCCCCGTATTCCCTGCGTGTCGTAGAAGGCGACTAAAAGGGGCGGGAGCGGGGGGCTG
>JAYMFT010272275.1:0-10609 GCA_038088735.1 Panulirus argus
GTCTCGTCGCTCTCCTCTTCCAAGCCATAAATACATAGGTTATCCTTACGCTGGTATTGCTCCAACTTATCTGTCTCGTATCTATTTATCAAAGCTTGCTTTTGTGAAATATCTAACATTTTTGTTAACTCATTGGTGACTTCCTTGAAAGCATTCGTCACTGCCGCCGATACAGACACTGTGATGATTTAGGCTATCTCTGGTACAAGCACAGCTGCTATTTTCTTTGAGAATTTACTTGTGTGTGTGTGTGTGTGTGTGTGTTATTTTTTGTGACTATTATTTGTGTTCGGCGAGAGTTTAACACTCGTGTTGCCCCGTCTGTTAACCTTGAATGTATATGTACCATGTCTTTACTCCTGTGCACACATACACACAAACACATACACATACACCGTAACCTGTGTGTGTGTGTGTGTGTGTGTGTGTGTGTGGAAAAAGTTAACATCTGACCTTATCCTGGTTAGGTCAGAGGTCAGCAGTATCAGGGATGAAGTTATGGGAGTGTAGTGATGCTGGCCTCGGCAGTGCAGCTGGGATGTAGTGAAGATGGTCTTTGCAGTGAAGATGAGGGTATAGTGAAGAAGAACACAGTGAGTAACAAATGCTCCAAAGCAAGTTCAAGGACCCTAGCATAGTGAAGATAGGCCGGACTTAAACCGGGCTTACTGAAGAGGATATTGGGAAGATGAGGGTGTAGTGAAAGAGATGGTAAACACAGGAGAGTATTGAATTAACACGAGGATTTAGTGAAGATACAATTCAGTAAAGATGAGGGTGTGATAGAAAATGTCGTTTAGTGAAGATGAGGTAGTAGTGATAGGACGTTTGTGACCTATTCTTCAAGTGGTGTAAGGTAGGTTCTAGTGATCTATATGTCAATAATGGTGTAACTGTTTTTGGAATCATTTGACCTTTGACCTCACCCGTAATGATGATGATGATGATAATAATAATAATGATGATAATAATGATAATAATAATAATAATGATAACAATAATAATAGTAATAACAATGATAACGATAAAAATAATAATAGTAGTAGTAATAATGGTAATAATGATGATAATAATGATAATAACAATTGTTGCTATTATAGATACAAATAGCGTTTATTACTATAACTTTCATATATATGTTTTTCCCCACTGTAGCGAACCTACGTCAAGAACAGACGAACGAAGTCTTCATTGCGCTGCACATATCCATTGCATGCTGGCTGAGGTACTGGCGAAACTTCTGAATTCACACAATTATCGACGTATCTTTGATTAATGTCACTGGGCGTAAAGGAGCGTTTTACCCTATTACTATGTAACCGTCTGGAGATATTAAGTTCACTGTACTGATTTAGGGTTGGGGTTTGGAAGGTAAGCTGTGAGGCAGGTGGTGTTAAAGTGAGATAGTCATTGGCGTTGTGATTGTTGTTAAAGTTAGGCTGCTGCTTCTCTGGGGATGTGATTAATCAGAGGGGAGAGGGGGAGAGAGAGAGACCATTTTCAAAACCAATGATCTCGATAATGCTTCCCACACCAGTGGTTTGTGGTGGACTGATAGGGGTATTGTAAACTAAACTTTTTTTTTATATCTTTTCTCGTGAATATACAATACGAAACGTGAGGTCACTGAAGGATTAATAGATGTGGAATTTAGACAAAACACGAACAATGAGGCTAACGGGTTATGTAGAGAAACGACGACAAACAAGCGACAGTAGCACTATCCACGGCGTACTGGATATCGGGCTTATCCCGCCATCCTGCCAAATACTCGAATAGATGAAAACGAGCAAAAGAGGAGAGGGAAATTCGTCCCCCTTCCCCATCACTCGTCATACGAATGTAACTGATCGCAATATCGAACCGAGGTCTTTGAAGTGCCATCAGCTTTGATCCTCCGTCCACGGCTGCACCACACAGCTCCTGGTTAATATTTTTGCACGCCATAGTCTCGTGAATGGTAACAATATAATCATTAGGAATTCATGTTTGGAATTCATTACCGTCGAACGCGACTTTCGTCATCAACTTACTGATAAGTGCAGTGGCGTCATTCCTGTCCAAATAAAAGGTTGTTGAGTTTTCTCCTTTTCTTTTAGTGTGAACGTTGCTCACTGAGACTTTCAGCTCTGCGCAATCCAATAATCGTTTTATTGAAAAGCAAAGGTGATTTGATCCCCTAGAGGTTCTTATAGTTTCTGTGAGCAGTTGGAGGACCTCCGTAGTGTAGCGGTTAGCGTTCCTGACCATGATGCATCCACGGGCCGCCTAGGGTCGAGCGTATAGGTTCGAATCCTGGTCGCGGCAGTCGGTCGGTACACAGTCCACACATTTGTTCATCCTCCCTCAGGGGATGGTGGATAAATTGGGTATTTGGCTTAAGCCAGGGTATATGTATATATATATAGCGTTAATGAGGTGGCTTTGATCAAGGCATTCAGATACCCGTGCCATCATTACCAACATAAAAGAGAAAAGTAAGGATATTTTAAACAGCTTGGACATTTTAAAGAGATAAGGAAAGGGTGGGCCTTTTTTGTTGGATAGCAGTAGAAAAATAAGAGTCCATTACAGCTCAAGCCAAGACTGTTTATGTATTTACATCGGAATCTGGATTTCTCCTCCTGTGGACAAATCAGCACTACGAATCATGTGAAGCTATCCATGACTTCATCATTTTCGCCAGATGCACGGGCAGTCTAGGTTAGGTAGTCGCGTACAAAAAGTCTCCATTTGTCTGCATTATCAACCTTGCCAAAGTGAGTGGCAGAGTCTCAGGCTTCCTCATCGTCCAGGGTTTCAAAAGCCAAATTGATAACTTCTACTGGCATCGCAAAATATAACACTAAGTTTACAGCAAAGAGGAAATCACTCGAGCGTCTGATCTTCCACCCAGACTTCACTCAACTGTGTTTCCAGTACACTCCAACGTCTGACCCAGTGCCCAGTCTACGGAGTGGGAGAGTAAGGTCATGACCTAACGTCACCCTAGAGATGACCGGCTCTTAGAGGTACAAAAGGTATAAGGAGAGGGGGAGACGAGAGAAGCAAGAGAATTCCAGAATCGGTCCGAGAAAGGTATCATAACGGTACACCTCGTGTGATCGGTCGCCGCACACACAATGGGAAATATCAAGTCGGACGCGTGTTTCACGGGTCCAGGTCTAGGTTGCAGGGATATGCGCATACAGCTGACGAGACCAGTGACTGAAATGATACCAGGTAGAACAGAGAGAGGTCGTATGTGTTTATATATACAGTTGTTTATATGTACATACGTAAGTGTATGAGCATGCATATGTACACATATACATACGTGTGTATGCTTGTGTGCCAGCTATAAAACTGATGCTTGGTAAACACATTAGGACAAAGAAGAGTATTACCCTTCAAGTTTATATTTTGAAATGTTGGTGGGTCTAGTTCTGAGCAGCTGTGGGGGTTGAATTGGAGGAAACGGTGCCGACATAGAGTGGTCACTATGTAGTGCATTACCCTGATCCGTTAGCTTACTGGAGGTAGTCTGATTGCATGAAATTATCCTTCAAGATGTTCGGAAATTAGATTTCTCTCCTACCGAATCATGTTGCATACATTTATAATATATCTTTGTAAGCTTTGAAGAACAGCAATGCTTTTTTTATGTATATTTTGAACTCGAAGAAGATGCTAGGAGGTGTGTTATTGGCTGTAGCCACGATCCTATTTGTTGTAAGCGTATTTCCCCCGAGAGCAGTTCACTCACTCCACCAGGCAGTAACTCTTCCCAAGAGAACGCAACCTGAAAATCAATTACATCATCCACAACGCTGTTTACAGTTCTAATGGATTTGTTCAAGTTTCTCCCCAATAGATAGGTTAACTGAAATCGTAAGAAAACTTTTTTGTTTTTTGATAGGAAGGGGTTGTGTTGATTTATCCAGATTGCGATTTAATGCATGAGGAATGCCATAAAAACTTTGTACATGTACTGCAGTAAAAGAACGTTCCCTTACATCTCCTGTGTTTACTGCCAGTATTATTGTTCAGAAGGTCTATATGAAGTAACTTTTAACCATGACGTGAATTCAATATTCGTGTGCTATCACAAAGATTAAAGATCAGAATGCTAAAGATACCGTCAATACACTAAAGGTGTTTTTAATCCACCTGCGTTCTTGTAACTCTCTTACTTCTGTAATTGATATGAAGACGGATTAGACACAGCTGTGATGCGATCGGACACACAAACAAAAGAGTAGCAATTGATTCCGGTCACGATGCACGATAGTATTAGAGTATTAGATTTGACCTCCGTGGTGTAGCGTTCAGCCCACGTTTGAGTCCGCATAGGTTCGAATCCTTGTCGTAGCAGCCTGTCCACAGTGAACCTATCTGTTCATCCTCCTCTTGTTGGTCAATAGTTTTTCAGCTTTTTTTTATTTAAGTAATCTCATAGATTTGTTGTAATTGTTCATGGGATACTTGCACTTCATTTGGCATACACGGAATATATTAATAAAATAATTCAGCGATAATGACAATAGTTAACTTTTTCAGGGTTAGAGCGCGTCACGTCAGCCCACAACAGAGAGAGATGAAATAAAATTCACGTATGCAAGACTTGGTAGTACTTATGGGTCATCCAACGCTGAACGGTAAGCGCCATCAGGCCTTACATAGATAAATATTATTTCAGCTCATTACGCTACTCTCTGCTAACACGCCCTGCGAAAGAGTAATTGTATAACTGTACTACAAATATACACCTACTATTAGTATATTGAAAAAGGGAAGCATTGGACCACAATTTATCCTAGTCCAAGTGATCATTAGGAAGTAGTATTACTCCCTGCCAAAGTTTTGTATTCACAGATGGGCTAAACTGAAATTAGATTAAGACTAGGCTGCCTTACTTAATGACAGCCAATAAGTCTGCCTTATTTATTCTAGGTTGCTTTACTTAATCACAGTCAACTAATGTGCCTTACTTAATCTAGGTAGCTTTACTTAATCACAGCTAAGTGTAGAGGTGTCTTACTTAGTAGAGGCCGCTTTTCTTAATCATAGCCTAAACCTATACTTAAGAATATCTAGAAAGGCCATTCAGTCTAATTAAAAACTACTCTGCAAAGAAAAAGAATAGAATTAGTGGAAAAAACAATTATGAAATCAGTGGATGGTATTACTGGGAATTAGACTGATTTAGTCTCTTAGTTCTTACTAAAGCGTTAGGAACAAACGAAATAAAATGACACCAAGGCCCCCTTTTTTTCTGAAAGAGTGTTCAGGAAACGTTGCATAAATCTCTAAGTTTAGTGTAGTTATCCCATTATATTTCTATCAACAAAACAAATTGCACTTAAGCGTAACTCTGCGGACCCGGCACTGTGGTTAAGAGAAGCCTCCACGGCAGGAGGAGGGCGTGTGGCGTGGAAGATGGTTTGCGTGTTAAGGATAGGTGAGGTAACGGAAGACAACCAACACCTTTCAGCCAGTTTGTTTACAGAGCGACTGGGTGATGGTGGAAGAGAAAACGGAAGGAAGTCAGCTGAAAGATGTAGGGGCAAATTAAGAGTTAGGGGTGTGCCAGTGTACACAAATTTCAGGGATAATAAACGAGTGTTACCGAAAATTATAGATAATGTACAAATTCGAAAGTTCTCCGTCTCTAACAATCTCTCTGTTATTCTCAACGCCTTTTGTGTTGAGATTAACTACGGTTAATCCTAGATTATAGGAACATTTGCGTTAGTTCGTGGGAAGCATCTCTGGTCCGCAACACTGCCCTAGCACCCTAGACACACATCCCTTTGAAATATAATTTCTGATATAGATAGGTAGCACCGGTCTCAAAAAATAAGGAAGATCTAAATAAAAACGACAGTTGACGTAAAGAAATTCCTTAGATTTAAAGAAAATATCTTTAATATAGAAAATCACTTAAGGATTTTAGAATATTTTTTTAGAGAAATTCACTTACTGTTAAAAAAAAACGAATTTTTATAAAATCACTTAACGGTTTCAAAAAACTAGTTTTATAAAGAAAATCTCTTAGCGGTTTAGAAAAAAGTTTTGCAGAGAACATCACAACGATTTATAAGAATAGTTTTATAAAGAAAATAATAATTGAAGAAACGATAATATTACTAGAGAAAATCACAAGGAATTAAGAAACAAAATATAAAGAACATCATTTAAATAGCAATAGTTTATCAAAGAAAATCACATGATATATCATTTTTAGAAGATTCTTTTTATGGCAACCGACGTACCACGGGGAAAAGTTTACCCCAGTCGAAGTTGCGTCGCTTGAGAGAGAAATGTAATGAGTTCATTAAATAAAGAAAAGAAAAATGTTGAATACAATGGGAACTATTTTCGGATCCTCGGGTGTTTCCTGCTGTGTTTTTGAGCATAAAAACTAAGCTTGATGAAATTACTGTGTCCTTTATTAATTCTTTCTCCCGTTGCTTCCTTCTTAAAGAACATACGTGAAAAAATCTTTTTTATATACTAGAAATATCGACTCAACATATTATTCGGTATTTAAGTAAGGCAAAGGTATGTTAAGAATATGCATCGAAGGTTGGTTGGTTGGTTTAGTCTTTGAGCAAATTAATTAACAGTATCATTTAAGGCCGTCAACACTCAAGCAACAAAACCGAAAAATCTTAACACCTTCTTCAGGTGTTAATGATAATTGTTAGACGACATGCACTCGCGCTGTTTTTTAGACGGTTCTTACATAGACAAAAATTTACCATTTTCTCTTTTTTTTTTTTTTACTAGTTTAGTCTTAAAATCTATGGTCGAAAATCTTACGTGTTACCGTTAACAGTGTATGTCGTGGTTAATACACAGCATTCAGTTTCAATCGTTGTGACAAGTTTTTTGATGCAATGAACAATTTGGAATATTTCATCGAAAAAAAACTTCAGTGGTGTATGGGGACTCCCGTGGTGTAGCGGTTAGCGTTCCTGACCTGACCGTGCTACAATCACGGGCCGCCCAGGGTCGAGCGCAAAGGTTCGAATCCTGTTTGGGGCGGTCGGTGCACAGTCAACCCAGCTGTTCATCCACCCCCAGGGTTGGTCGATAAAATGGGTAACTGGCTCAGACTAGGGTATATATATATATATATATATATATATATATATATATATATATATATATATATAGCGTTAATGGAATGGCCATGATTAGGGGGCCTCAGCTGCCCGTGCCATCACAGCTAACATTAAAAAGAATATTGTGTGAAGTGAGCTGTGTTCAGTATACATTAAATGCTGCCTGATATGTATTAACTATATTCATTTCAGAATACGGTGCTTATAATATTGCTACAGGCAGGTATATGCATTCAATATCTTGCGAATTATCATTATTTCCTTATATTATCAGACTTTCGGGCGATTAAATTTACGAACAGGGTCCAGGAGCATAATCCGTTCGTAAGCTGGGAACTCCCGAGAATTCAAGTGATTAACTTCACGGATGCTATTTACAATCTAGTATCTGTAGTAGAGATTCCTACCTAAAGCTGTATGCAAAGCATCTTGTGGATAACGTTTTGCATATATTTTCTTTTAAAGTAATAAGATCAAAGGTAATTTGAGTTTTTTAATTCTATCAGGGTGATGGATGTGTTTCTTATTTTCCTGTCACTCTCGCGAGGAAACATTGGGAACTAAGCCTTCAAGGAAGAAGCCTCGCTTTGCTGCCTCCTCCGTTCCTAATTTTAGAAAGTGATTGTATAGGAGGGGATGGTTTCCAGCCATCCCGCTTCGCTTTCGCTTCTCTTACTCGCCCTCTGCGACTCGCATTATCTAGTACTGGGTGATCTTTTTTTTTTTTTTTTTGTTATATATCTTTAACATGTACCCACCAGTATTGATGTGTAGCCTTATGATAACGGAAAGTGGGAACCACAGTCCTTCTCTGGTCGGTATTAACCAATGTTCTCCTCTTTTCCTAGGTGAAGCTATGACTGGTGATCAGGGATCTATTAACGTTAGGACAGTCCCAGTCCCAAGCTTTTACACAGCTGTGCCAAGCACAGGAACAGTCCAGACCCTCACCATCACTGAAGTGTCGAGTTAAGGAGATATGTACAGACGAGGTAAGTTGTTACCAGTACTTTATCAAACTTGCTCTTGATACTTAACAGCATTCGGGTTTGTATCGACCTTAATTAAGTTGGGGAAACTTGTTAAATCCAGATTAATACCATGTGTTTGAAAACTTTCTGGACTGTTTCAGTGGATGCACCCACGACGCTTTGCTATATATAATGAAAAGGAAAGGGAAATAGAGAAATGGATAATGAGATCTTGATTTCAGTATGGGTGGTTAGTTGGTTGGGTCGGTACCTTTAGGTTCGTTAACTGCCTGGGCTTAATCATTAAGGCAGTCAGCGTCAGGTTATATCCTCCAGTGGAAAACATCTGAGCTTCTTCAGATGTTCAGGTTAATTTTAAGACCATTTGCACTTTTACAGCGTTATGTAGTCATTCGTTTATTATTTATACAATTATATATGATTCACCAAGTTTCCTAAAAGACTTGATTCGTGTGATTTTACTCGTAGTAATGGACACAAACTCGTGGGTGAACGTTTTACCACGAATGAGGCGAAGTACTTTTTCTTCACTGGGATTGTTTACTTATGGAACGATTTACCAAGTAGAGAGGTTGAAAACAGTACTACAGATACGTTTGAGAACAGACTCGATAGATCGCTTCAAGTCCACGACTTTGGTTATTTGCGTCTCCATAGTTAAAATGACAATTTGCAGTTTATTTTCTCTGAATTATCTGTGTGTCTTCCTTTATTTTTACCACACTATTCTGATATCTTCCGCTATCACAAACAACCTCGAAAGGACCCAATGGTCTGTTGCTGTTTGAATTCCTATGTGTATTTCAAATATCGAAAGCACTGATCTCTACTATTGCAGGAAAGTTTGACGATAACGAGGTTATTAGCGTTTATATGTGGAAAGCAACGTTTTGATTTGATACAGATGTAGGAATAATTCTAAATTAACATAACGTATCACAGAGGTTTTCACGAATTTGAATACAGTTATAACATGAATATGCATTTCCCCTTATCTATTACTGATCTGTGGCAAATAAAATACGGAGAACCGTGATGTAAGAGGTGTTTCTTGATGTTTTACAGTATTTCAGCGAATCACAAGTGTAACAGATTGCTGAGACCTAATAGCGAGATTAATAAACCCAAGAGGGAATATTTCCTGCGTTAATGAATGTGGAAAGTCACTTACGGACACTGGGATTTCTCGATGATATTTGTGTAACTTGGAAAATGGCAAAGAAAGTGCGATTTAGAAAAGAAAAATCTCGCAACCACGACCGTTGAGGTGGCTGGCAAAAGACGAGGAGGAGGAATCCTGGACCTTCAGATGGATGTGGAAAACAAATCAGGAGGACCTCGCACTCTGCCAGACCGTCCTGGGGAAGGAGGAAGAGCCTCTGACGCGGCATGTACGTAGGTCCTGGGTTCCGGGAGTGGCCTCCCTCATATCCTGACGAGGAAGTGCATAAGGAGAAATCGTGAGGACTGGATGATATAGGGAGGAAGTCTGGGCAGAGCCCGCGGGAGGATTCAGTCTACGATTCTGTTTTTTGTCTCCTTCCTTTTGTTAATTACAAGTTGTCTTCCGTACGGTTGGTTGTTTGGGCTATAGAGCTGCCAGCCGCCAGGGTTATCAAGGCAGTCAACGCCAGTCAACATCCATCAACCTAAAAGTATATTTACACCAGGTGTTGAGGATGATTCTTAGACCACACTCGCTCTCACGCAGTGACCTGCGGAATTCACCTGTCGCACCAGTGCCTGCTGAAGTGCAGTTGAAGAGATACATGGCACAAATCAGGTAGCGTGTGGTTGAGAGGCCAAGGAAGCGCAAATGGAAGTCGCAGAGTTTGGTAGTGTGAATAGCGTGTTTCTTGGACTGTCCTCGTCACACTGTGGCCTCACCGGCAAATTTAGTCTCTTCGACTATGTTGCACGGTGGTGTAAGCAGTATCAGAGGACGAGTCAAGTACGTGACCAATGATTGCCCAGAGCAGCCAGGAGCGAGCGCTGAGTACATGAAACATTATCACTACACCAACAACGACACCAGATATGTACAGTTCTAAGACACCTGATATCGCGTCGCACAAGTAGATTCGAAAAGAGCTAAAACAGTCTAATCAGAACAACAATAAGATGACCTATTGAGCAAGAGACCTGTGTGGGACGCCTGTCCTCTGGCATCTGCTATTTATGAAACAAATATTAAAGATATGAGGCATGCGAAGCTCGACTTCATTTTGCGAAACATTACATCGACCGTTGAGTGAACTCGTGCAGAACTATTCACTGCAGAGTAAGCTTTTTGATTTCACTTTCCACGGTGAAATTACACCGCTGGCGAAGTCATAATGAAAGGCTTTTGTACCGGAAAATACATAATGAAGAAGTTAACAAGGGGGCCATTTAACGTGTAGTGCTTAGAGTTGGACACACGTGCTGTACATGGCGTAAGCGAAAACGCTAATGCATATATATATATATATATATATATATATATATATATATATATATATATATATA
>JAYMFT010272286.1:0-10609 GCA_038088735.1 Panulirus argus
GATAACCTCGTCATAGACCATCAGGTCTTGTGTTACTGTCCCTCCCATGTACTGTCCTCCAGCAGATAACCTCGTCACAGACCATCAGGTCTTGTGTTACTGTCCCTCCCATGTACTGTCCTCCAGCAGATAACCTCGTCATAGACCATCAGGTCTTGTGTTACTGTCCCTCCCATGTACTGTCCTCCAGCAGATAACCTCGTCATAGACCACCAGGTCTTGTGTTATCTGACTTTCCCATGTACTGTCCTCCAGCAGATAACCTCGTCATAGACCATCAGGTCTTGTGTCATCTGACTTTCCCATGTACTGTCCTCCAGCAGATAACCTCGCCATAGACCATCAGGTCTTCTGTTATCTTTTATCCTCGTGTGTAGTACTCTCCATGATTAGTACCCTCGAAGGCACAGTTTCTGACGCAGCCTCGCTCCGACGGGAAAGGCCAGGAGGTACGATAGATGGAGAGGCATCGGCACGGACACCATTTGTCTTGAGATTTTGGTCTGATGCGTGGCAGTGGGAGTCAAGGTTCTAAAAAGTTCTGGTCGTAAAGATTAGCGACCATGACTCCCGCGTTCCCTCGACGCAGAAGGAGCGAGTTACGTCGCCGGCCGGTGCCAGCTGGGAATAATATTTTTACGTTGGGTCTTAGGAGAACCTGGGGGTTCCAGCGTGCCGGGAGAAGGAGGTGGTACAGTTTTATTCTGGGTCTGGCTGTGGGGTTCTCCATGGTCCGGTCTGGGTTCGAGAGGGGACACTGAACCACAGGTTTGGGGTTTGGGGCTACAGGTCTTGCCCAAGTCCGAGTCAAACTGGGCCAAGAAACCACCGGCTTTTTGGCCAGATTTAAGCCAAGCTCTGCCGAGACACGACAGGTCATGGCCAGCTCTCCTGGGTCAGTCTGGGCCAGCGAAGCAATCGTAAAAATATGACTGTAAAATCCACCTTCGAAGTCAAGTTTACTTCATTTACTTATCGGTCTCTCTCTCTCTCTCTCTCTCTCTCTCTCTCTGAAAAGCTGCTGTGAAGTGCTGTGTCGAACAGCTGCTGTGAAAGAAGAATGAAAGATCAGAAATATAAAGGACCTTCACGTACCTACCCATTTTTCAAAGTATCCCCATTGACGACTTATTTGTCATTCACCACGAACGTTCGTGAGTGATTAGTAATCTATTTTCGTGTGTTGTTGTTAACGAGGTGGCTAGAAAAAAAGTCCTAAGTTCGTTAATTACGAGAAAAAGATATTTGAGACATCAGAATAATAATTCTATATCATACAAGTATCTTTGTTGGGTCTAGAGTGATAGATAGATTAAATTGTATCTATCTATACTTATCTACGTGCTTATCTATCAGTTCAACTCCATTCCTAGTACCATAGAGGTAAATCAAGTACAAACTGCTACCAAAATTACGATTTTATTCAGTAAAAAGAGGGGGGGGGAGGGAATCTTGGGAAATCTAAGGACAAAAAGGGAAAAATCTTGACAAAATTAAACAAAATGGGGAAAATTCTATGCAGATTTGAACAAAATGGGGAAAAATATTTGCAAAATTAAACGAAATGGGGAAAATCTTGAAAAATTTGGGGAAAAAAGGAAAAGAAAGTCAGGAAATCTAGAGACAGCAAGGTGAATTCTGAGATGATGATAACTCATGTGTCTTTGTGAAGGTTCTCGCCAGCATTTTTTCTTTTCTAAAGTACTCCATAACCACATTCTGCCTTGATTTGGTTGTGATTTCAAGCAAGCAAGCTTTGGACAGCCGCTAATCTCCGTTCGTTAAGGCTGGGAAATAAAAAAAAGAAAGAAAATCAGTCTTCTTTAAATGTGTGAATTGCTCATCACCGAAATGGAGCCTGGTAGGGGAACAATCATGAGAGCGTAATTTGGAAAATGAGATTGAAACACTGTTTATTCCTGAACACATTGCCTGATTACAGCTACGCTGGGATTAAATACGAATGTTTTGCCAATCCTGGCGCCGGTTTTAATTACATATTCATGCGATGTTTAATGATCTACTGTTTGTGTTGCTTTAATCGCTAATCCCTAATCCTGATTTCCTGTCTGAGTTCGTAAAGATATGTTGGGGTCTTTGAAGCCTCTGCGTATATGTGTAGGTTCTAGGGTGAGTCTGAAAAGTGCGTGTTGGCTTTTTCACGATGCTATACGTGGGGAAAGGAAGACCATGGGGTCTTCATCTGATAAAGTGGAGGGAGATTGGGATTTACACGTGAACGCGCCTGCGATTGGCGTGTGTTTTCAAGCGGTTTATACAATGTCCACGTGAGAGCAATTAGTACCGCTGGTTCGTCTGATCCAACGCGAAAATGAACTCCCCATAAATAAGTCGAAATGTAATCTCCGTGGCGATTACGTCTGAGATCCTCGTTTGCCATCTTTTGGTAGGCTTTAGGACGGAGTAGCCTCATCGGCTGGCGAGATATGCAAAGGAATACGAGTGAATTCAGACAGCGACACACCGCTGTGTGTCCTTTCCAGGCTGTGTTTGTGATGGCGGAAGGGACCAGGAACTCCGAGATTACCTCTGTGAGAGCGGAAAGGCATACATACAGATGTTCCTATTCGAAGGAAGATTCGTGAACTTACGGGACTTTATTTTCGTTTATGTAAACTCAGAAGGAAACTGGGTAACTCAGGACTTCGCTAACTAACGAATCGCTAATTAACGAGGTGGGAGGAGGGAGGCGTACTTGTATATCAACACCACTTACGGGAGAGATGCAAAGGAGTTGAAAGGCTCGGAGAGGAAATACGAGACGGTTCGAATACTGTTTCGACTCCTTGTGTGAACCATCTCGTCACTAATCCTGTACATAGTGTGTGAGGATCTACGGAGTCAACACGCCCCGTTCGGCATGAAATTAAATCACGAAAGAAAACGTAAATGAAACGCACCAAAAATACAAGGAATACTTGCAAGACAAGATGACTGTAGCAACTGACTGCACCATTGCCCCAGTCATAAACATCCCTGATTCACTAACGGACTCCGCCTTCCTCTGGCGAGGCTGTATCACTGGAAGTACAGTCTCGTCAAAGAGCTTCTAACACCAAAGGAGTTTACATATCCCTGCTAATGGCAGTAGCGCAGCCTTAGGACACACGGGACACCAGGACTCTTTCATATAAATCGGTGCAAAATATAAACCGGAATGACACCGTATAAAAATCACGTACATACACGAGACGTAAGCCCAGCTGGAGTCTATGCATTATACACTTCTGACGATCTGATATAACTAATTGCTATGTTGACGTGAAATATCTATCTTGCCCTTAGCTTGGTGGGGCCAGGTATTATGGCGTAAAGATGCAGATCCGATATTGGTCGTTTGTAGACAAAACAGGTCACTCTGTCTTGCTCGCCAGCCGAGGATATTGGTAATATAACAAGATGAGTATTATGATGAAATATCACAAGCCCTCGATAATGCTTTTATACTTTATCATTGTGGGTTATACCCAGCCTCATAATGAACGATCGACGTATTAAGCCAGCTATTATTCTCTGGTGAGATTTATTCGCTGTGATGGATGGACGTCCGTTAATTGTACGATATTAAAAAAAAGAAAAAAAAGGAAATTGGGCTTTTGTCTTGAAGCAGACGAAAATCTTAATAACCCAGGAGAACTACTTTTATTTTTCGTTTGTTTTAATTACTTTTCGGGACAGACTGTTCATCCTGTTAGAGAAATATTCAAGTTAAGGAGTCTTTCTCTGTTACTTCAAGAGGTTAACGATGATTCCACACCAATTACGACTAAGTCTCCAGCGGGTTAAATTGCACCACGATATGACCAAGGGGTCATAAGAGAAAATTACCATTTTTCACTCATGTTAAATGGGCAGTATTCATCTCCTCCCATTGTTTATCAAAAGATTATTTCTAAATTTTCTTTAGGATGGTTCATATATATATATATATATATATATATATATATATATATATATATATATATATATATAGAAAAAGAGTTCTTGTTTACATGTTGTCAAAGAACTTCAAATGTTGGTAAAAGCTTTGAGATGATACGACTCTACTGAAAGTTTTTGCCAATTAAAAACTTTTTCCAACGTAGATTCTAGCTAAGGTCACGCACCAAACCCTTAAACTAATCCTCAGAAAGGAACATAGCGAATATCAGTGGTCTATGTTATACGTAAACCTTATTCTGAACTCTTGTTTCGGCATTTTTAAACACACATGCACAAATTGGAAGAGTGAAGAGTGATGGGTGACCTAATCACATCTTTTCAATTTTCAAAAATTAATGTTGATGTCTGTGGATGTGGACAATGAACAGTTCTTCGGAAGATGTAAGGGTTGGAGCAAAAAGAGGACATGACGTGAAATTGAGCAAAGAAACTTGTTTAAAAAGATGTTTTATCGTACGAGTTGTTAATGCAGACACCACACACGAATTTAAGAAAGTTGTATGATGGCAGATGTGGGTCCTACGAGTGCAAAACTCCCTCCCCGTACAGTTCAAGTAACCACAAAATAAGTGATTACACACGGGCTTTCGTGGTGTAGTGGTTAACGTTGCTGACCACGATTCACACACTGGGCCTTCCTGTGCTCGAGTCAGGGACAAGTCATTCGGCGCACAGCTGTTCATCCAGTCTTCAGGGCTGGCAGATGAATGGGCACCTGGCTTTAAGCTGGCGTGTATGAACGTGTATATAAGAGTGTATATAAAGCACATAACAGTAGAGATATAGTGCGGATATACAAGGTTAAGAGACGGGGCAACGCGAGTGTAAAACTCACACACAAACACAAGCTAGCAACTGCGGAAGGCAGGAACGCTCCAGACGCATTTGTCATTTAGATAAGATTTAGACAGACTGCAACTTCTTCAGGGCAATTGTGGTCCAAGCACAGGGCAGGAAGGATATTTGAGAGGAGGCGGCCTCTGAATGCAGTATTTCTTAATGTATCAAATCACTGGCAGATAGTGATGATGTAAGGTGAGATTATGAGGTGCCAAGGGATACTACTTTCCCTTGTCTTTTCTCTTCCCGTTTCTTAATCATCTCTGTATTTCCATTAAGGCCCGGCCTTGATGTGGACCTTTGTCCATGACTGGAGCCTTCAACATAAACAAAAAACTGCAATATGCTAATATCTTTAATCATTTTTTAGGAAAACAAATCAACATCACTTGACCAACTGTTAGTTAATGAAGCTAATGAACTGAAAATGAGATTTGAGAAGAGTACACCAGTAAATGAGGAGATCAGGTTACCATTATTGCAACTGCGTTATCAAACATTCTTTCTTCACTCAAATGTATTTTTTCCATATACATTCTTCTTCCCTTTGTGGCTAATAAGCTTTAATGAGGTCACTTAGAAGCATAACTGCGTAAACAGGAATGCTCTGATACTTGGGCTGGGCATATTCATCATCTTTAAGCAGAAAGTAGAAAACAGAGAGCAGGTCTAGACAGAATACGCCAGGACTGTGGGTGGCTCAAATTTGACATCAGAAATGAGGGTCAAGCAAATAATGAAATGGGTCCTGGGGACTAGCCATGCCTTGGTGTGGTAGCCACCGTTTGTGGCGGGAAAACCAGTCTGTTGCGTTCCCGTTCAACGTCACTGTTGAAACAGTCCGTTAGCCTTGTGCGTTTCTTTTTTTTTTAAATTTCCCTAACAAACTTGTGTGTGTATACTGCATAGAAAGCTTCTTTCTATTGATTTTGAAATTTATCAGATAAGCTAATTTTTTTTTTTTTGTTCATTGTTATGCATGACGAAAACGCTGGTCGAAACCCATGTTGGTTCATCGAAACCCATGTTGGTTTTATCGAAACCCATGTTGCTTTTTCGAAACCCATGTTGCTTTTTCGAAACCCATGTTGGTTTATCGAAACCCATGTTGGTTTTTCGAAACCCATGTTGGTTTTTGAAACCACGTTGGGTTATCGAAACCCATGTTGGTTTTTCAAAACCACGTTGGTTTATCGAAACCCATGTTGGTTTTTCGAAACCCATGTTGGTTTTTCGAAACCCATGTTGGTTTTTCGAAACCCATGTTGGTTTTTCGAAACCCATGTTGCTTTTTCGAAACCCATGTTGGTTTTTCGAAACCCATGTTGGTTTTTCGAAACCCATGTTGGTTTATCAAAACCCATGTTGGTTTTTCGAAACCCATGTTGGTTTTTCGAAACCATGTTGGTTTATCATCAAAACCCATGTTGGTTTTTTGAAACCACGTTGGGTTATCGAAACCCATGTTGGTTTTTCAAAACCATGTTGGTTTATCGAAACCCATGGTGGTTTTTCGAAACCACGTTGGTTTATCGAAACCCATGTTGGTTTATCGAAACCCATGTTGGTTTTTCGAAAACCATGTTGGTTTATCAAAACCATGTTGGTTTTTTGAAACCATGTTGGTTTATCAAAACCATGTTGGTTTTTTGAAACTACGTTGGTTTATCGAAACCCATGTTGGTTTTTCGAAACCCATGTTGGTTTATAGAAACCCATGTTGGTTTTTAGAAACCCATGTTGGTTTTTAGAAACCCATGTTGTTGTAGTTTTACCGATACACACGTTGGTTTTGCGAAAACCATATTCGTTCTTGGAAACCCATGATGGTTTTTATTTCGGAACCCACGTTGTTATTTTCGAAGCCCATGTCGGCCTTCCTCAGAAAACCACTATTTTTACCCCGGTTCCCAGTACCTGAAATTTCTCCCAAACAGAGAGCAATGTGCCGATAGTCAGGGGAACTTCTTCCCTTCTTTTTTTTCATTTATCTTTTTGTAAATTGTTTACATTTAAGAGTTTCAGGTCGTTCGCTATTTTTTTCCCTCTTGCCAGCAAAATTGTTAAATGCTACGTTGATCAGAAATGCCATTTGTCGACTACAATTTTTCGTTTTCCTTTTTTTTCCTTTTTGTCAGTATTGAAGAGGCGAACAGGAACAGTTGATTTAATCGGAATAAAATCGTCTATGTTTAATACGATTTTTTTTGGACTCTTTAAAAAAAAAACATGACCAATAATCATTTATCTCATCGTGAAGAGAAACATTTAGGGTACAAAAGGATTGACAAAATTAGGTAAATAAATCATACATCCTTTATCTAACTATAAAGGGAAGCTTGATAAATGATAACAATATAATGGCTTCCTAACTGAACAAGATATCAATGTTCGCTATCGGGATCTTTCTCAAATATACAACAAAAGCAAAATATATTTCCGGGTAGTTTATGACTAACTTTCTCCCTTAAGCAGGAAAAAAATACCCATGTCTACAATGTGTTACATAACTGACTTATGAAATACTGTGTTCCATCAGTTTCTATATAGAGGTATAATCTGGGCTTGGTACAGGAGGGTATATTTTGAGCTAGACTAAAATATACCCAGGGGTCTAATACAATGTCCTAGCCCAGAATATACCCCGGGGGGTAGAGTCTGGGCGAGGTATACATATATATATATATATATATAAATGGTCTCTTGCACCACCAGGATGGCAAATTGGCCAACTCATAGAAAAGCAATGAGATCAAACGAACCATCGGACTCGCTCAGTATATTCAAACGCTTTCCACTAGACCCCCGAGTTATGTATTCATTTGGATGACCTGGAGGCAGGATTCGCCGGGAGAAAAAAAAAAAAAAAAAGATAAAATAAATGCCGAGAAAATAAGTAAAAAAAAAACATAAAGCGAGAATATCACGGGGTTTCCAAACTAACTTAGACGCATTCATAACGCAGTCACGACTAAGGTAAATAGAATTCGTTGTGAACGAATGCAAGCCAGTGAAAACCAGTCGAAAGGAAGCGAAAAATAATTCCCAATGACCTTAAACAATAATATGCAAACTAGGGCCTTATCTGCAAATAGTAAACGATGCTGTGTTTGCTCGTAAAGCAAACTGTTAACTGAATCACACAATACAAACTGAGCTGCCCCAATGCATGATCTCAGGAGGAAGAAAAATATTTTAAGGATTTCTGCCGTAAGAAGGCCTTTGACAACCTTGTACTCCAAGTGAGACAGCCTTCACAAAGGAGAGGTGACTTTTCACTCGCGGTGTGAACCTCCAGCAGGCAGAGTCCGGTAACACTTTCGGCAGCCGGTAAAAGAGTTTATATCTTTATCTAGACATGTTACAGATAACAGATATCAAGTAGGAAATACTCCTTAAATAGCATCTTTTATTTCCAGCACGACTCGACCACATCCACCACACTTCTCGTTGTCCTAAAATGCAAAGCCTCTCCATCACACGCCCCTGTCCCAGGTCACGCCCTTTGTCTACCCAAGGATCGCAGCTGACCCAGGGGTGCACACGGTATGCAAATTGGGTCATGCATGCGCCTTGACCAGCTGCAGTTGGGAAAGCAGAGGCTGCTTGTGGCCCCGCGAGAGGAGAATGTAAATAGCACACGATGTGGGAAGGGATGAAGGTAGATGGATAGCAGTAGAATCATCCCAAGTTGAATTACCGGTAGATAAGGTAGCTAAAAATGGAACGGCTTTATCAGCTGAAGTGTTGACAGTAGATTAAAGAATAGACGTTCCTGGACAAATTCATAATTAAGGACCAGGAATATTTGCCAGTGGGGTAAAAAGCCAAATCCTCACACTTGCATAATGTAAAGGTGTGTTTGACTTTTCGCACAAGAGCTTTGTAGTGATTAAGAGCAAAGTGCTTGAAAGCGGAATGGGTTTCAGTGGGAAGGGAAGAATCTCATGGCCTGGAGGTATTCCATGTTTCTGAAGCGTCAGGCAAAAGAGTGGGAGAGATTAGACTACAAGCTGGGAAAGAGACCAGTCCACTCCTCATGGTTGAGTTATATCACGGCGGAAAGCAAAGCACAGAGGGTTAATCAAGTGATTCAATACTAATTAGCTGTAATTAGATGCAAGTTTCTCTCTCTCTCTCTCTCTCTCTCTCTGTTTAGATTCAAACATAATTAATCACATTCTACTTTGGGGATAGGTACTGATATATCATATTTCTTAATACATTGCCTACCAAAGAATGCTTCAGTAATAATGAATTTCCATATACGTATATTGTGTACTGAAAGTTTCAAATCCTGTTTGACATACCGTGTATCCTTCGAGTCTGTCTTTACTGCAGGAACTTAATTCGGCCGGGTACCACAAGAAAGCTAAAAAGCAAAAAGGCTCTAAAGCTTGGATTCTTAATGAAATCAGAGACTCGAGAACAAAGGCACAGGCACGCTAATATCCCCCCCCCCCTTTCCACCAGTCAAAGCAATACAAAGGAATTCAAAATGCGAAAGAGTAACGATTCCTTTCCAGGCTGTTTGTCAAATGGCATTGAATTCTCTAATGAAATATACATTTCTCATCGTAAATACTGAGTCCATTGTAACGAGCAGCATTCGCCGTGTAAGCTCAAGTAGTAATAATTCTCTTATCTGTTTCCAGAAACCCCATACCAACTGGCCGAATGTTCCCCCGCTGGATTCCACGATGAATTTTCTCTGCCATAAGTCACAGTTGCGTCGGTCACTTGACCTTTTCCATTACGAATGATGCTTTCTTATTCAAACCTGCTGGGTTTAAGGGAAAGAGAGACTTTCGTCCACATAAATCTGTTTCCAATATATTTTTGAGCTGAGATTCGCTAACATGGCCGTAATTCCCAAGGTGATTGGCGAAAAATGCCAGAGATTGGCGACGGATCGTACACAGAGACCACTTGAGGCTCTTTTTGATAAATGACGGTCTATCGCACTGCAGAGGCAGTGACAAGCTAAACTGCAGCAGTGCCACAAGTTGGACTACTTACTGTAGCAGTGCCACAGGTTAGTTTTACTGTAGCAGTGCCACAAGTTGGAATACTTACTTTGGCTGTGCCACAAATTGGGCTTGCTGCAGCAGTGACACAGGTTGGACTGATTGTAGCAGTGCCACAAGTTGGGCTTAATGTAGCAGTGCTACAAGTTTGGTTTACTTTGGCAGTGCCACAAGTTGGGCTTACTGTAACAGTGCCACAAGTTGGAATCCCTCTAAATATCATGACATTTTACAGCAGGATTTGCCCGGTCATTATACGCTGAAGTCGAAACATTTGGTTAATTGGGGAATTCCCAATATTTCACTCTCCATAAATCGGTATCTCTCAATCATCCGTTACAAATTACCCCACATTCGCACAGCAGAACTCTTTGGCTAAAAATGATGTAAATATGTAAATTCCATGACATTTTACAGTAAAACTCTCCTTTTATGACACCGGAGATTTAACAAATTAGGCTACTTTTGTTAAACTACCACACTGTATAGTGTGGATCAGTATTCCCTCACTGTCAGTGACAAATTACACTGGATTCTCACGTGAACTAATTTATTACCATTCCTGTTAATTAAATGACGCTTTACAAGAGAATACACCAGTTACGCCACCCTAAATTCGGTTAAACTGGTGCCTCTTCTATCTTGCATACCCAATGAATCAATATGTGTCTTCCAGACTCAGACTCAATCTATTTTGCTCACACTTTGTAAACAAAGTATGGAGCACAGCTCCTCATATCATTTCAATGCTTATCACATAAATCATTTCAATGCTTATT
>JAYMFT010272297.1:0-10608 GCA_038088735.1 Panulirus argus
GCTTCTTTCCCTACACGTCGAAGCTCTGGAACTCTCTACCTTCTCATGTCTTTCCCAATAACTATGACCTGGCTCATCTCAAGAGACATGTTTTTCACTTTCACAAAAATTTGTAAATACTTTTCCTGTCTTTTTTTCCCCGTTTCTTAATTCTCTCTATATTTCAATTAGGGCCCGGTCTTGATGTGGACTTTTGTCCGTGACTGGAGCTTTCAACATAAAAATAAATGTTCCTCGTCAGCCAGTTGCTGCCTCATAAGTCCCTCACACAGCTTAGTGCTGCCTTACAGGCAGAGGGAGCCTGGCTCTTATTGGGGTAGGTTGGGATAACAAGCCCAACCTCCTAGGCCTAGTGCTTAGGTCTCTCACCACCGGCGGGCCACCCTAGAGCATAGGGCCGGCACCTCCTGAGTTGAAGGGTGGTTTAATCTCAAACAACAACACATGCCTTACAGGTGTCTCATATGCAGCTCCCTGGTGCAGCTATGAGCTGCCTTGTGTTCCTAGTTAACTAGGGGCTGCCTCATGTCCCTAGTAAGCTGGGGGCTGCCTCATATCCCTGCTTAGGTCAGGTAGAAGCTGCCTCATGGATCCCTGATACCTAAGGGCTTTCTGAGTCCCAGGTTAGTTAGTTGCTGCTTCATGGGTCTTTCATCAACGAAGAGCCTTCTTATGAATACTTCATGAGGTGGGGGTTGAATTATGCGACTATCATCATTATAAAGGCAACATTCGAGTCACTGAACAACAGAAGATATTCTAAACACAATTTCAAACGTGCACTGATGCAAGGGACGAGTCTGTGGGTAAAAGACCTAAAGAAGGGGTTTAGGTCAGGGAAATAAGATAGAGACGAGGGGTCCAGGTCACACAGGGAGGAGGGGATTCGTACATGCTTAGGGGACTCTGTCGAGATATGATCTGGAAAGTAGAAACCAGTGAAGGAAGTAGGCGGAGTAAGGACGCGATAATGAGAGGATCAAGTTACAGAACAACTTGTTAATGAGGAGGTACGGTAGTAGCAGCGGGAGCTGATGGTCTGAGGCGGCTCAGCAGTAAGGGCTTGGGATTAGCAGAGTCAGCATGAAGCATGGACAAGTGCCGATAAGTCATTCTGAGCTGTGCTGCACCTCCTGAAGATGCTTCACCGAGACATGATACATCAAAGAGACAATTAAGAACATATAAATATGTGTAAACAATACCTCAACTTTTTGCTCTCCTCCGGCGATGTATGTATACTGAATACTTTTCATCAACACAAACACACCACATTCAAAGGCTCACCCACGGCCCACACACACTCACACACACACACACACACACACACGCGCATTGTAATCTTTCGTCAGTCCTTCACTCGCTAATTCCTCTCTCTAGCTTCCTGTTCCATTCTATGTTTCCAACTGGCTCCTCTGGGGATTAGTACCAGCTGCAAACTTAGAAGTCGTCCTATTAGAAAAGATGTTCTGTGATGGTAAGTTAAGATAGTGGCCCTTCCACTGCCCATTCACTCCTCTCTCTGTCTCTCCTCTCACCTCTCTCCCTTTCCCTCCCGTCTCCTCTCCAAGGTCCATGGACCACCATGCGTCCAACTCCCCGGCAGGTACTCACCTACAACCTCGAGGTAGCCCTTCTTGGAGATCGGGGGTACAGTGTTGATTTGGCAGAGGTAGTAGCCGCGGTCAGCCAGGCTCACGTTGTGGAAGTGGAGGAACCACGTGCTGTTGTCGCTATTGGACGCCTCGATGCGGTAGTTGCGAGAGATCATGGTACTGGAGATGCTCAGCAGCGTCTGCGTGTCCGCCTTCATCCACGCGATCTGTCCAGGAGGAGACGCTACAGTTGATGTGAGGCAGTACGGCGGATAGCCAGGTAAGAGAAGACCCTATGGTCTGTGACGAGGTTACCTGCAGGAGGATAGTAATAGTAACCTAAATTTATAATGTATTCCGATGGAGACGGGATAGTAAAGCCGAAGGCTCCTCCCTCCCACCAACTACGCTGTAGAGGGAGACAGGATAGTAAAGCAGAAGGCTACTGCTATCCTACCACTCCCTCCGGCATGTCACCCAACAGGAAAATCTGAAGAAATACTCTGAAGGAATGAATATATAGAGAATATGATGGTATGGAATAAAAAGCACTTTCTGACCTACTCCTGCCGTCAGATACCCTGGGAGAAAAGTACTTTACCTGTTAATACCAACAGAGGAATAAAGTGAAATACGTGCAAGCTATTTTGTCATTCTCCTACAACCTTCAGGAATGAAAATCATTGTTATTAAAGCACCTGTGTCGCCGTGTCTTGAATGTATACATAGTCTTCGCCTTGATGACAACAGATGGTGTTTTTTCCTTTTTATCTACTGCTGAAGATACTTTTGGCGGCAGATATTATAAAAACGTTTGTTAACAGAACTGTTATATATATATATATATATATATATATATATATATATATATATATATATATATATATATAATTTCCCTTCAAATCCACAACTGAAGTTAATTGCACCTCCTTCGTCACATGAAAACTTTTCAGGATTTTCTCTTCGTAATAATGTACACCTTTCTAATCCCCAGCACTGATCCCTGAGCATCTGATCTCTTCCGCTACCACGAAGAGCCTCGTTAGGAGGCAGTGGTCTGTTGCCGTTTGAATTATTTTGTACTGGTATTGCACTTCCGCCCTTCCAACTAATCCAGCCTGAAGAAATTATTGTGAGTTATATCATCAGAATTATCAAGTATCTGAAAACTACTAATAAAATTTCCTCAAAGTTTTTTTTTTCCTAGAATATATAATCTTAGATCCTTTAGTGTTTCCTGATGAAGTTTATTTCCGAGTGATGTAATTAGTCTGTTATTTTTAACTAAATTTTTCTTTATCTCGACTCTGGTGACCAGATATGAGGACTGTATTCTAATATGGTCTGACATGGGCAATGCAAAGTGGAGGTGGTGCGCCTTTCGTTTCAATGTTTATAATTCATGCTATGAAACCTGACATTCTGTTTTGCCTTCTTATGTTCAGCTAAGCTCCGGCTTGCGTATTTTAGGTCAGTGCTAGTTATCGCTCTAAGATCTTTTTCTTCTTGTATTTTTGATAATGAGTTACGCAACATTTCATAAAGGTAATTTATATTCCTATCTCGAAAATGCTATTATTTGTCATATATCTGAGCACTGCGTCAGCAAGTACCACTTTGAATTACTGAACAGTCTTCTTTTGTCGTCTGCAAACCTTGTGCTCTTACTGATGAGTGCTGTCTCCAGCTTACAGGCATAGATAGAAAAGAGTGTAGGTCCTAGAAATGATCCCTGTGGTACCCCAATTGTCACGGCGAGCCGGTCGGATGCTTCCCCACTTGATAGCAGTCGTCTTCTATTCGCGAGCTAGTCAGCTATCCACGCGCATACTTTGTTTCCTAAACCGTATATTCATTTTGTATAACAATTCAAGTGGCACTTTACCGAAAGCTTTATGAAAACCTATTTATAATATAGGAGAGATAAAGGTGTATGGGAATCTCAGTTATTGTATGTCTTTGAGTAAATAACTCCATCAGATTCGTCAAACATGAAATCTGACTGAAGAAACCAATTTGTTTTCTCGGTTATCATCATTAAAGAGCACAACAATTCTATCCCAAGTTGTTTCTAATACTTTAACTAAAACCTGTGACTTGAGGAACAATTTTCAATCTCCTTTTCTTTGTACATTGGTGTCACATCCTGTTCAGTTATTCGGAACTTCTTCCTTTCTTGTATCGATATGCTAAATATTTAAAGGACCAGACCTGGAGTTTATCAGATTACCTCCTTTAGTATTTAAAGGGATAGGTCTGTCAGGACCAGACGACTAATTTGATTTTCATTATTCCTAAGTATCTAGTTACTTTATGTCCTTGAGTGTCAAGGGAGTCTAATGGTTCGTCATCCGGCCCTAGAAATGCGTTTTCTATTTGTGGTACGTTCAGAAACATTTTCGGAAATGAACATTTAATGGAAATACTTGTTTAACATCGATATCATTCCTTTGTTATCAAAGTCCCCAGACCACACATTCCCTACACTGTTCCTTCCACTCTCACTAATAATCTTTTTAAAGTAATCTAACTCAGTTTTTGGCGGTCTGTAATATAGTACATTGAGTGAACGTATGATGGGAATGCTCATTACAGTTACTTTATATATGTTGTGTCTTATCTGCATTACCTGCTTTCTTTACAACTTTGGACATTCATTGAAACTCACCCCTGTTAGGTTCTAGCTCCATCTGCTCTGAATGCTTCAAACTGTTACAAGACTGCGCTATGTTTGACTTTCTCCTTGTGACACGTTTCAATCATTTCAATTAGCAATGTGTTGTTTCTTTTATTATACTCATCAATGTAATTACTTTTTAATCTCGAGTGTTCTCATTTGGTAGACCTTGCAGATATATTATCTCTTAGTGATTCTCTTTTCCTTTACTTATTTTCAGCTTGTTTTTGGTCTTTGTGTATTCGCTTATTTTGTAATTTGGTTTCTCGTTCGTAACAGGTTCATTTCTGATTTTCAGAGGGATTTACTTTGTCTCGAACATGCAGCGTATGTTTTCAGTTGTTCTATTTCCATTTCCACAGTGATATCTCTTATTTGGTTTTCCAGTAGAGGAGGGTTCCCCTGGTTTGGTGGGTATCTGTAGCTGCCATAATCTGGCCAATGAGAGTTCTGTTCCTCATTTAATCTTGGTATCCTGTTTTGATCATTTCTATGTTTTTCATGTTCTTCTCAATAATACCAATTCAGACTTCCATATTTTGGCGTCTCTCCCTCATATCTTAACTTCCTTCCTGGTTGATTTATCGATATAGTTGTTACTGGATCAACCTGTCCCCCTCTTCCCCATCAACAGCTGGTGTCCCTCAATGTCTTGCCTTATCTCCTACACTTTTCCTCATTTCTATCAAGGAATTCCTCTCTTCAGCAGATAAAATACTCATATGTTGACGACTTAGTACCTCATTTCTCCCCTTCCTTCAAATTTGTTCCATCCTCTCTCGCTCTATCTGCGTCGTCTCTGCACAACTCCCTCTTTAAACTCAGACGTAGACAGGATATCTCAGTGGGGCAGACTGAACGTGGTTGGATCTATCACCTCCAAAACCCAATTTTAGCCCATCTCCAAAACCCTCATACATTTCTTTTATCTTTTGATGATCTGTATTTAAGCTTAACGAACACATCTGGTGTTAATGCATCCATCTTCTGACCTATTTTGGAAAAATCACATTACATAAATAGCCAAGTCTACCTCTAAACATTTTTTCCATATATGCAGTGGATTGATGCATCCTTGTGTGGGATACTCTCGCACACCTCCCGAGGTTCCAGCTCTACATACTTACGAGACAGAATTGAATCGAAAGCAGTTCGACTTATCAACTTACCCACTTACCGTACGCAGTAATGTTGATTCACCTTCCCTCTTATACAGTCATTACTTTAGTCTTCTTTCCCGAGAGTTGGCTACTTCTGTAATCCTTCCATTAGCAACACCACACGGGAAACTTCCACGTCAAATGATTAGTGTGGCCGTTGGCAACTCAAAGGTTGGGTTTTGCTGATATCTGTTTCTTTCCCTACACCTCGAACTCTTGGAGCTCTTTACCCCCTCATGTTCCTCCTAACTCCAATGATCTGACACTTTTTAAAAGGAAGGTCTTCCATTTCCGACACAATTCTTGATATGCTTTTCCTCTTTTCTTATTTCACTCTCTCATTAGCCCTGTTCACGTTTCAGTTAAAACGCCTAGCTTCCATGTGGGCTTTGGCTATGACTAGAAACTCCAACATGAAGAATAAAAAGTTATTTCATTTTGCTCATCTGTTCTTTGATGATATGTAATTTCCGTAGTTATATTCCAGGCATTCATGTTTTCAATTTAGATTTGCAACTCCGATGGTTTCTTGATTATTTTGTCTCATCTGTTTTCTTGGTTATGCTTTTGTTTATATCCTTCTTTGGCAATCATTCTTTGATCTCCGAATATGTGCAAACCTTCCTCTATACCTGGTCTCATGTCCAAGTGGCTCTACTTTCGCTTTCCTTCCTCCACTTCTACTGATATCATTTTCTATTCTCGCACTTTCCACTTACTCATTCGTTACTGGATGTTTTTAGTCTACATGTCTCATTTATCGCACTGTTGATAATTCATGTAATAATAAGCTTAGCAGTGCACGATTTTTTAGGCTTTGCAGGTGCACGAATCTTAGGTTTTGTAAGCGCATGAATCTTATGCTTTGCAAATGCAAAAATCTTGGGCTTTGCTTTGTGGGTGCACGAATCTGCGTTCAGTGTCTGCTTTCCAGGTCTGACGTCTGTCAGACAGAGTGTATTCACATTCTTCCCTGTGACGTATAACGCCCTCAGGATCTAGGGTTCCGAGCAGCAGCAGCGCTTTCACTCACATCGTGGAGCGATTACTCTCACATTCTGGAAATCTGCATCTGCCTCTTACTCAGTGCCTGCATGCGATATTGCCCTTCGTCTCATGTCCTGGTATCTCTTCATTTCCTTCACTTTAATTTTTCTTGTATTTTTCCCTCATTTCTATTATTTCATGCTCTTTTGTCCTTTTCATCCGCAATTTTTCTGTATCTTTCATCTGTCTTACCAAAATATGCACTACATTTGTCTGAGTCCAGTCCCTTCATTCTCCGTGTTCACTACTACATTCCTGTTTCTTAAATGTCTCATCCTTTCTCTCTCTGCTTTATCATCAGTTTCTCCTTCCTTGCATATTTTGTGAACTTTCCACAAACCTGTTCTTCGGTTAGATACCTGCCAGTGCCACATATGGCCGCTGTCTTCCTTGTATAAGTCGTCCACTAGACAGTCATGTTTTCCTACTCCACAGCCTACACGTCTTCACTCTAGTGTGGTTTCCCTGTCTGCCATGCACCACATATCATGTTTCCTTCTTCTGTTACACAAGTTTTTTAATCTTTATACAAGCAGTTCACAAAGTGTGTGTTTGATTTCTGATATCTTAATTAGACCGTACGCTTTTTGTCCAATATGCCTAATTGTCTTTTACGACTGATAAGAAGGATAGGAGGAGGTGGGGTAGCACTTTGTATTAGGGATGATATCAAAAGATGAAGCAGGAGTGGCATTAAAGTAACCAAAATTACAGAGTCTATTTGGGTTGAAACAGATGAAAATAATGAAAGGTTATTATTAGGAGTATTATACAGACCTTCCCAGATTAGATAGTCTGAGGGGGAAATTTTTATGGGACGAAATTAGGAAGATTTGTGAAGAAAATGTATGTATTCTAGGTGACTTCAACTTCAGCGCAATTAACTAGGAAGATAATACAGATGTGGAGTCAGGGGAATTCATGGAGACAGTCCAAGATTGTTTTCTAACAGAGCACATTTCCGAGGGGACCAGGGGTGTGAACATTTTAGATTTGTTACTGACAAATGCAAACAGCTTCATAGATGAAGTTGAGGTGGGAGGACACTTAGATAATAGTGACCACAAGGAAATAAGATTCAATATAATGAAGGATGCGAATAGGAGGGAGAATGAAATGTTCGTTCCCGACTTTCGTAAAGCCAACTTTGCGGGGCTACGTAGATAATTGCTTGTGTTAATTGGGTGAGACTAAACGAAGGTAGAGTGAGGTCAGACGGTGTTGGGTCAGGTGAGTCAGGTGACTCAGATCAGCTTAGCAGTAGTGTCAGGTCAAGTGTGGGTGGGGCAGGGGAGACCACTAATAGCGTGGAAGTTTCCGTAGAAAGGTTCCAGTTAACAATGAAAAGGGGACAAGAATTGAATATTCCATACAGGCAATATAGGACTAACAATGATGACCCAAAATGGCTAAATAATAGAATAAAACACCTTATAGAGCAGAAGAAGGGCTTGTACAACAAGGTAAGACGGGGGGAAACACAGTTTAGTGGTCAGCCAATGAAAATTAAGAGAATGGTAAAATCAGAGATCGGGAAGGCTAAGAGAAATTGCGAAATTAAGATAGCTAACGAAGCAAAAAACAATGCCAAGGGATTTTTGCAAATGTACAGAATGAAGGTAAAGGAGAAAATTGGACCTATCAAATCGCATTCTGGTAGATTAGCTGATAGAGAGATTGAAATATGTGAGGTTTTGAATAATCTCCAGAGAATACAAACATTCCCGTTCCAAAGCAAATATACAAGGTGAACGAAAGCGGGAAGCTATGTGACTTAGAAATAAATAAATTTGATATTTTGAAACAAATAGAACGATCAAAAGTAAACAGTCTCTGGAATCAGGCGTAGTTCCTAAGCAAAGGAGGACAGGAAAGGTCGTTACCATTTTTAAGAAAGGGGATAGATCCATTGCCTCTAATTATCGTCCTATCAACATAACATCTATTGTGGGAAAATTTTTTGAATCAATTATAGCGAGTAAAATACGGGAACACTTGGAGGAACATGATCTCATTAAGAATTCACAACATGGGTTTACAAAAGGGAAGTTATGTCTCAGTAACTTTCTCTCCTTTAACAAAGCATTTGAAATTGTTGATCAGGGTAAGAGTTATGATATTGTCTACTTAGACTTAAGCAAAGCTTTTCACATAGTACCTCATGAGCGTCTGTTCAGAAAGATAGCCGCACACGGCATCGGGTGTTGTGTATTCAACTGAATTAGGGAGTGGCTCACTGACAGAGAACAGAGAGTGTGCATCAGTGGGGTTACATCGGACTGGGACAATGTAGCCAGTGGTGTTGCTCAGGGGTCAGTCTTGGGACCGCTCTTGTTCGTTATATATATTAATGATTTGGATATGGGAATAAACAACGACTTAAGTAAATTTGCCGATGATATAAAAATAGGGACCGTAATAAACTCAGACGATTCAGTGAAATTGCAGAGGGAGTTAGATAGATAAACAGGTTGGGCAGGTACACGGAAAATGGAATTCAATATGGATTAATGCAAAACACCTTGTGTGGATAAAGACAGGAACACTAATTACAAAGTGAACAATATTACTAATGGTAAAGCAGAATGCGAAAGAGATTTAAGAGTAATGGTGAGCAAATATCTTAAGCCGCTACATCTATGTATTACAGTGCGTAATACGGCTAATAGGATGTTGGTTTCATTAATAGGACTGATAGCAGTGACTCCTAGAGTAGTATAGCAGCTTTATCTTGCGTTGGTGAGACCATATTTGGATTATGCGGTACAATTTTGGGCTCCATTCTATGCAGTAGATATAGATTGTTTTAAGAGAGTAAAAAGGCGAATGACAAAAAGGATCCCTGGAATTAGAAACCTCACGAGGAAAGGTTAAAAAGGCTGAATTTACATTCACTTAAGAGGAGGAGGGCTAGAGGGGATATGATTGAAGTTTTTAGATGGGTTAAGGGCATTAATAAAGGTAACATGAAGAAAGTTCTTAGAATGGCGCCATCACGTAGGACAAGGAACAATGGATTTAAATTAGAAAAATAGACTTAAGTCGGATATGGGTAAATAATAGTTTGAGAACAGGGTGGAAGCTAGGTCTTTAGGTAGCTTAAAATGAAGGTTGGATGTGTTTATGGGATTAGACAGTTGGTTGTAGGGTAGACAGACTCAGGACCCGCCTAGCATGGGCCAATAGGCCTTTTGCAGTGTCCTCACTTCTTATGTTCTTATAATGATTACTTGGAGAGTTGGTCATATTTAGTAGCTTGACGCCTGACGACCACTAGTGGATACACTTAAACACTGGAATCTTAAAGGCGAGAGATGACTAGAGCTCAAAGTTAGACATCCCTTACTCTGCGTGCCACCAGTGACATGGTACATCTCTGTCTCTATAAGATGCCCTCTGCGTCTGGTACTAATTGAATCTCATAAACTCTCCAAATCCTTCAGAATCGAAGGGACGCTAAATATATTCATCCCTGAAGATTCAAATGGTTACATAGCAACGAATATCTAATCTTGAGTACTGTATTTAGTGTTGGTCACCCTACCTCTGAGAGACTACCCAAGCGAGCTACCATTATGATTCCCGGACTGAGAAACACATCATAATAGATCTGATTAAATGAATTAAATCTATTTAGGCTATAAAAGAGAAGGTTAAGAGTTGATCTAAAACAGGTATCATAAAACCTCAGACTTCGATAATAGGGATCTAAAAAGCTTAGTTTTCCTTTCAACGGGATTGTTTACATATAAAATGATTTACCAGTTAAAGTAGTTGAAAACATTGCCATAGATGCATTTAAACATTAGCTAAATAGATATTTCGCTTTAAGTCCCCTACTGACATTATTTGCGTCTTCTTACCTATACGAAAAGTGTTGAGGCCTTTCTCTTTGAAGAAACTCTGTGTCTTTTTACTGTAACTATACTAATCCATGAGTTTCTGATCTCTTCCACTATCACAAACAACCTCGTTAGGACCCAGTGTTCTTTTGCTGTTTGAATTCCTCGGAACAAGAAGGTTTGAGACGGATATGCTGCGTTAATTTGAATAAAATAGGAGCGCAATAACCTATTAGTCACATTCATTGTGTACTAACACCAGTCCTCTCAATATATATATATATATA
>JAYMFT010272308.1:0-10608 GCA_038088735.1 Panulirus argus
GACCGTCCGGGCAGGTGGTACCCCAGCCCTGGGGGTTATAACAGCATGTTAGTTATCATCTGGTACCCCAGCCCTGGAGGTTATAACATTATGTTAGTGGTGTCCTGCAGTGTATCCACCCTTTCATGTACCTAGTCCCGCAGATACCGAATCCTGCACTGCACCTAGCCCTGCTGTGTACCTAATCCTGCAATGTATCTAGTCTTGCAGTGTACCCAGTCCAGCAGCGTACATAGTACTGCAGTGTACCCAGTCCTGCATGTACCTAGTCCTGCAGTGTACCTAGTTCTGCAGTGTGCCATGACCTGCAGTGTACCTAGTCCTGCAGTGTACCCTCCCCTGCAGTGTACCTAGTCCTACAGGGTACTTCGTCCTTCAATGCACCTAGTTCTGCAGTACCTAGTCCTACAGTGTACCTAGTCCTTCAGTGAACCTAGTTCTAAAGTACACCTAATCTAACAGTGTACCTAGTCCTGCAGTGTACCCAGTCCGGAGGTGTACCTAGGCTTACAGTGTGCTTAGTGCTGCAATTTACCTAATGCTGCAGTATACCTAGTCCTGCAGCGTACCTAGTCCTGCAGTGTACCTAGTCCTGCAGTGTGCCTAGTCCTGCAGTGAATCGAGTCCTGCAGTGTACCTAGTCCTGAAGTGTATCTAGTCCTGCAGTATACCTAGTCCTGCAGTGTATCTAGTCCTCCGGTGTACCTAGTCCTGCGGTGTACCTATTCCTGCAGTGTACCTAGTAATGCAGTGTACCTAGTCATGTAGTGTGCCTAGTTCTGCAATGTACCTAGTCCTGCAGTGTGCCTAGTCCTGCAGTGTACCTAGTCCTGCAGTGTACCAAGTCCTGCAGTGTACCTAGTTCTGCAGTGTAGCTAGTCCTGCAGTGTACTTAGTTCTCCAGTGTACCTAGTCCTGCACTGTACCTAGCCTTGCAAAGTACATAATCCCGCAGTGTGCCTAGTCCTGTAGTGTACCTAATCCTGCAGTGTATCCAGTCCTGCAGTGTACCTAGTCTTGCAGTGTACCTAGTCTTGCAGTGTACCTAGTTCTGCATTGTACCTAGTCCTGCAGTGTACCTAGTCTTGCAATGTACCTAATCCTGCAGTGTACCTAGTCCTGCAGTGTACCTAGTCTTGCAATGTACCTAATCCTGCAGTGTACCTAGTCCTGCAGTGTGCCTAGACCTGCAGTGTACCTAGTCCTGCAGTGTGCCTAGTCCTGCAGTGTACCTAGTTCTGCAGTGTATCTAGTTCTACAGTGTACCTAGTCCTGCAGTGTACCTAGTTCTACACTGTATCTAGTCCTGCAATGTACCTAGTCCTGCAGTGTGCCTAGTCCTGCAATGTATCGAGTCCTGCAGTGTACCTAGTTCTGCAGTGTACCTAGTCTTGCGGTGTACCTAGTCCTGCAATGTACCTGGGCCTGCAGTGTGCCTAGTCCTGCAGTCTACTTAGTCCTGCAGTGTACCTAGTCTGCAGTGTGTCCAGTCCTGCAGTGTACCTAGCCCTGCAGTGTACCTAGTTCTGCAGTATATTTAGTCCTGCAGTGTACTTAGTACTGCAGTGTACTTAGTCCTGCAGTATATCCAGTCCTGCAGCGTACCTAGTCTTACAGGGTACCTAGTCCAGCAGTGTATCTAGTCCTGCAATGTACCTAGTAATGCAGTGTACCTAGTCCAGCAGTGTATCTAGTCCTGCAATGTACCTAGTAATGCAGTGTACCTAGTCCTGCAGTGTGCCTAGTTCTGCAATGTACCTAGTCCTGCAGCGTGCCTAGTCCTGCAGTGTACCTAGTCCTACAGTGTATACAGGCCTGCAGTTTAGTACCTAGTCCTGCAGTGTACCTAATCCTGCAATGTACCTTGTCCTGCAATGTGCCTAGTGCTACAGTGTACCTAGTACTGCAGTGTATCCAGTCCTGCAGTGTGCCTAGTCCTGCAGTGTGCCTAGTCCTGCAGTGTACCTAGTCCTGCACTGTACCTAGTCCTGCAGTGTTCCGTGTCGTGTAGTGTACCTAGTTCTGCAGTATACCTAGTAAAGCAGTGTACTTATTCTTGCAATGTACCTAATCCTGCAGTGTGCCTAGTCCTGCAGTGTACCTAGTCCTGCAGTGTATCCAGTCCTGCAGTGTACCTATCCTGCAATGTACCTAGTCCTGCAGTGTACCTAGTCCAGCAGTGTACCTAATCCTGCAATGTATCTTGTCCTGCAGAGTGCCTAGTGCTGCATTGTACCTAGTCCTGCAGTGTATCCAGTCCTGCAGTGTACCTAGTCCTGCAGTGTACTTAGTCCTGCAGTATGCCTAGTTCTGCAATGTACCTAGTCCTGCAGTGTGCCTAGTCTTGCAATGTACCTAATCCTGCAATGTACCTAGTCCTGCAGTGTACCTAGTCCTACAGTGCACCTAGTTCTGCAGTGTACCTAATCCTGCAGTGTGCCTAGCTCTGCAATGTACCTAGACTTGTAGTGTGCCTTCACCTGCAGAGTACCTAGTCCTGTAGTGTACCTAGTCCTGCAGTGTACCTATTTCTGCATTGTACCTAGTCCTGCAGTGCACCTAGTTCTGCAGTGTACCTAGTCCTGCAGTGTACCTAGTCCTGCAATGTATCGAGTCTGCAGTGTACCTACTCCTGCGGTGTACCTAGTCCTGCAATGTACCTCGTCCTGCATTGTGCCTAGTCCTGCAGTGTACCTAGTCCTGCAGTGTGTCCAGTCCTACAGTGTACCTAGTTCTGCAGTATATCCAGTCCTGCAATGTACTTAGTCCTGCAGTTTACCTAGTACTCTACTATATCCAGTTCTGTAGTGTACCTAGTCCTACAGTGTACCTAGTTCTGCAGTGTATCTAGTCCTACAGTATACTTAGTCATGCAGTATACCAAGTCCTGCAGCGTGTCTAGTCCTGCAGTGTATCTAGTCCTGCAGTGTATCTAGTCCTGCAATGTACCTAGTCCTGCAGTGTGCCTAGCAATGCAGTGTACCTAGTCCTGCAGTGTACCTAGTCCTTCAATTTACCTAGTCTTGCAGTGTACCCAGTCCTGTAGTGTACCTAGTTCTGCATTGTACCTATTCATACAGTGTACTTAGTCCTGCAGTGTAACTAGTCCTGTAGTGTATCCAGGCCTGCAGTGTACCTTGTCCTTCGGTGTACCGAGTCCTGCAGTTTACCTAGTCCTGCATTGTACTTAGTCCTGCAGTGTACATAGACCTGCAATGTACCTAGTCCTACATTGTGACTAGCCCTACAGTGTACCTAGTCTTGCAGTTTATCCAGTCCTGCAGTGTACTTAGTCTTGCAGTATATCCAGTTCTGCAGTGTACTTAGTCCTGCCGTGTAATTAGTCCTGCAGTATACCCCGTCCTGTAGCGTACCTAGTCCTACAGTGTATTTAGTAATACAGTTTACCTGTCTTACAGTGTACTTAGTCCTGCAGTGTACCAAGTCCTGCAGTGTGTCTAGCCCTTCAGTGTATCTAGCTCTACAGTGTACCTTGTCCTGCAGTGTGCTTAGTCCTGCATTGTGAGTAGTCCTGCAGTGTAGCTAGTTCTTCAACTTACCTAGTCCTGCAGTGTATCTAGTCCTGCAGTATACCTAGTTCTGCAGTGTACCTAATCATACAGTGTACTTAGTCCTTCAGTGTACCTAGTCCTGCAGTGTGTTCAGGCCTGCAGTTTAGTACCTAGTCCTGCGGTGTATCGAGTCCTGCGGTGTACCTAGTCCTGCAGTGAACCTAGCCTGCAATGTACCTAGTCCTGCAATGTACCTAGCCCTGTAGTATGCCTAGTCCTGCAGTGTATCCAGTCCTGCAGCGTACCTAGTCCTGCAGTGTACCTAGTCGTGCAGTATATTTAGTCCTGCAGTGTACTTAGTCCTGCAGTGTACCTAGTCCTGCAGTGTATTTAGTCTTGCAGTATATTCAGTCCTGCAGCGTACCTAGTCCTACAGTGTACCTAGTTTTGTAGTGTACCTAGTCCTACAGTGTATTTAGTCCTGCAGCGTACCATGTCCTGCAGTGTGTCTAGCCCTGCAGTGTATCTGGTCCTGCAGTGTACCTAGTCCTGCAGTATGCCTAGTCCTGCAGTGTGAGTAGTCCTGCAGTGTACTTAGTCCTTCAATTTACCTAGTCCTGCAGTGTACCTAGTTCTGCAGTGTAACCAGTCCTACAGCGTTCTTAGTCCTTCAGTTTACCTAGTCCTGCAGTGTACCTAGTCCTGCAGTATACCTAGTTCTGCAGTGTACCTAGGCCTTCATTTCACCTAGTCCTGCAATGTACCTAGTCCTGCAGTGTAGCCAGTCCTGCAGTATACCAAGTTCTGCACTGCATCTAGTCTTACAGTGTCTTTAGTCCTGCATTGTAACCAGGCCTGCGGTGTACCTAGTCCAGCAGTGTACCTAGTCCTGCGATGTACTTAGTCCTGCAGTATACCCAGTCCTGCAGTGTAACCAGTCCTGTTATGCACCCAATTCTGCAGCATACCTAGTCCTGCAGTGTACCTAGTCTTGCAGTGTACCTATCTCTGCAGTGTACCTAGTCCTGCAGTGTACCTAGTCTGGCAGTGTATCTAGTCCTGCAGTTTATCCAGTCCTGCAGTGTGCCTAGTCCTGCAGTGTACCTAGTCCTGTAGTGTATCCAGACCTGCAGTGCATCCAGGCCTGCAGTGTACCTAGTCCTACGATGTACCTAGTCCTGCAGTGTACCTAGTCTTGCAGTGTACCTTGTCCTGCAGTGTACCCAGTTCTGCAGTGTATTCAGTCCTGCTGTGTACCCAGATCTGCAGTGTACCTAGTCCTTCAGTGTATCTAGTCCTGCAATGTACCTAGTCCTGCAGTGTACCTAGTCCTGCAGGGTATCCAGTCCTACAGTGTATCCAGTCCTACAATGTACCTTTTCCTGCAGTGTACCTAGTTCTGCAGTGTATCCAGCCCCACAGTGTACCTAGTCCTGCAGTGTACCTAGTCCTGCAGTGTACCTAGTCCTGCAATGTACCTAGTCCTGCAGTGTACCTAGTCCTGCAGCATATCCAGTTCCTCAGTGTACCTAGTCCTGTAGTGTACCTCGTCCTGCAGTATATCCAGTCCTACAGTATTTCCAGTCCTGCAGTGTACCTAGTCCTTCAGTGTACCTAGTCCTGCAATTTTCCTAGTCCTGCAGTGTACCTAGTCATACATTGTACCTAGTCCTGCAGTGTACCTAGTTCTGTAGTGTGCCTAGTCTTACAGTGTACTTAGTGTTGCAGTGTACCTAATCCTGAAGTGAACTTAGTCCTGCAGTGTACCTAGTCTTACTGTGTATCCAGTCCTGCAGTGTGCCTAGTCCTGTTGTGTACCTAGTTCTGCATTGTATCCAGTTCTTCAGTTTACATATTTCAGCAGTGTATCCAGTCCTGTAGTGTACCTAGTCCTGCAGTGTAACTAGTCTTGCAAGTTTTCTAGTGACCACTGTACGATAAGTAATGGGACGTTACAGGAAGGTTTTCGTTATCGTTGTAAATATCAACAAGTTAGTACATGTAACATGTCAAATATTCAGAATGGACTGAGATGCATCTGTCAGTTGCTGTACTTTGGTCGCGCTAACTCTTTTGTGGTCAGCTCCTTGTAAGAATGAATATGGGACTTCTTGGCTTAGCATGTAGCAGCAGCACCATCTGTTCATCAGTGGTCTGTCGTCATTCCGAACTTAATAAGTTGTACAGATTGGAAATACTTTGTGTCTAGGTACTGGGTAAACTCGCCCTAGGGAGTTATATCTTCCGCCTTTGGCTCCGGGCACGGACAGAAGGCCTCATCTGGGCCAGGCTTTGTATGATGAATGAAAATAGCCCTAGAGAAAAGATGATCAGAGGGAAAATATTCTAAGAGTTTTGGAAGAAGCGGAAAACATGCCTTTTAAAAAGTGGACAGATCGTAGTTCTTAGCAAAGACTTGAGATTATATAAAACCCTAAAGCTTAGCGGTGTAGGAATAAAAACAGACACCACAACGGCCCACCTTCAGTTGTCAACAGCTACACTGTAATCATATAACGTTGTGGGTTGCCGAGCATTACGTGGTCTAACCAACGGAGGGGCAAAAAAAAAACGGTCAACTCTCTTCTATGGATATTGATCAAAATATAAGGTAAAGAGAACCAACACATGCAGGTTAAGTGTGAGGTTAGATCAGGAAAGTTAATAAGGCGGACTCAACCCCGTCCAGTGAGTATGCAGAGGCACAACCTCCCCAGATGTGAGGTCAGCTCTTTATACAAGGGCATATCAAGACTGTGTATACTCGAAGCAACTATTGACATTATAATTTTCGGCATATGAACAGAACTCCTATTTTCTTAGGGGTAGACTTACCCATTTGTGTAACGTGTGGTTTTCGACGTTATTTTGATGCAGTGTATGTTTATTGTGTTAAGTGGTGGAAGTACAGAGCCATCAAAAGAGACAATAAACTTGCGAGGGATTTTAGTAAAGAGATATGCGAAGAAACTGGGTTAAAGAGGAGGAGGGAAAGTTAAGTTACAGAAAAAGGGATGTGGAAAATCTAAACATGTACTTCACTGGACTTTGATGAGACGAAAGAAGGCTGTGTTCTCAGTATTCATGCTTATTTACTAAGCTAGTCTACAGATCATATATGCCGTCTAAGCTACCTGGTTTATCAATGCTAATGAATGATAATAGATTAATTAACTTTGGAAGATGGTAGTCTAATGTTTTCTCTATAGTATACCACAACAGGGGTTATGCACCTACTGACATGAGGTCGTTTGAAGACTGGAAGCCTTGTTTGTTGCAATGGTTCAAGCGTTTGTCACCCTCATTATGCAAGTAGAAATGTAGTATATCAATATATTTAAGCCATCTTGAAGTATTTCTAGGAAGGCAGCGCAACACAAAACGCCTCTGAACATATTTGGTCATACTTTTGTACGTCATACACATATATCGAGTGTACAGTCGCACCAAAAAGTCTCTGTCCTGGCCCAGGGTCCTATGTATTTGGAAATGATCACACGTTAAAGATGTGGAGCAACTCGGTATGGTCAGTACTCCTAACTGTGAGATGTATCCCATAAAGACATGATAACTATACTATACAATGCACTTGTCATAGAACAGAATAAGGCTGTATAGAATATAATATCATACGTAAAACAGGTGACGGTTTGCTGCAATGTTCACAAATTAATTGTTAAAGATACAGTGACTTGCAACGTAAGGATTGAGTTACTAAATAGGATTATAATGCATAATTTGCTGAGCTGAGGTGATATTGGAGCAGGTTCGAAAAAAATTGAACCTGACAAATCGGATATTCTGTTAATTTACAATGAAAGTAACTTCTAATGACTTACTTTGTCATATGATTATATATCCATTTTCATCTAGCATCACCCATATGACAGCCAAGCGGTGTTTCTAATGACTACATATCGGACGCAATGGTGATACGAAACCTATGGCTTCGTCGTCGTGCTCGACAGTTCATACAGATGAAGAACTGACCGCTAAATTCCCCCCCCCCCCTGTTCATACCAGCTGCCTTGATTCCGTATTTCCCCCAAACAATCTCGAGGGTATTACACATACTTCAGCAGTATTCAGCACATTGCACTCAATCAGCGGTAAAAATATGATCCAGCTGTTCCAATATATGTATATTTCGTAGTAATATTTCATTGCCAATGTCAACAGGACCTCGGTTATTACGAACCAGTGCTGATAGTAGCCCATTTTTGGTATCATATGTTAATATAGTTTCAATATTACACTATCATTATTACAGTTATGTTACCACCCACCATAATGTCGTGCTGCAGTTATTACCCGGCAACTAACGTTTGTCCATGTCGTCTGGCAGTGCATGGCTTAAAGTATCCAGCGTGTCCTGTGGTAAATAAGTTTTGCCTGAACACTGTCAGCGACAGTTATACCCACTGGATGACTGTGGTGTATCGGTTAGCGTTCCTAACAGTGACGCATTCACGGGCCGCCCAGGGTCGAGAGCATAGATTCGAATCCTGGTTCCGGCAGTCGGTCCTTAGTCAACCCAGCTGTTCATCCACCCTTAAGGGTTGTTCGATAAAATGGGTACCTGGCTCAGGCTAGGGATGGCCTTGATTAGGGCCTCAGCTGCCGGTGCCGTCTCAGCTAACATAAGAAAAAAAAATACTTATTTATATTAACATTATTATCTTACTCTTCTGTCGATGATGCACATTGGTTCACACGCAATTCAAACGCCAGAAACGAGTAACTGGACTAAGTGGCAGCTGTCACCGCGGATTGCGGGCCTACCAGTACACGCCAGGCATCATAGATAGTGATCAGAATTGTTCGTGCATTATTTCATATTGTATCAACGAGAAAAGGAGCCGAGGCTTTTTGGTGCGACTGTACGTGTGGTTCTTACCGGACAGAGGGAAGCTGGAGGAGAGTGGTAGGCGGGTCGTGTGGCACGGGTGAGGAGTCCTGGTGTAGAGCGTCGTCGCCCCATCATTTGCCAGGGTGGTGAAGTCCTTGCCGCTACCCTCACCATCTGCCAGGGTGGTGAGGTCCCTTCCGCTACCCTCACCCGCCAGGGTGGTGAGGTCCCTGCCGTATCGAGACACATACAAAGGAGCTGGTTGTCCATCCAGAGGTGAAGACACGGTGGATAGTGGGTCACGGCTGGAGAGTGGGACACGGACTGGGAGTGAGTCACGAACTGGTGGTGGTTCACGAACTGGTGATGGGTCACGAACTGGTGATGGGTCACGAACTGCTGGTGGTTCACGAACTGGTGATGGGGCACGAACTGCTGGTGGTTCACGAACTGATAATGGATCATAGACGTGGAGTGGGAGACTGACTGGTATTGGAACTTGGACTGGTACTGGGTCACGGACTGGTAGAGGGACATGGACTGTTAGTGGACTAAGGAAGGGGTATGAGGAGCGGAGAGTGGGTGGGCCTCGAACTGCTACTGGGGCTCTGATGTCTTTGTGAACACGGACAGGGGATGAGGCAGGAACAGCTGGAGCACGAACGTGTAGTGGGGCGGGGACAGCAACACGACTCACGCAGCAGGACCGACCATCTCGCAGGTGGCCAGAGTGTAGAGCTGCACATTCATAAAGACTTACACGTCCAGGATCGATGCTTGAAGACCTACATGCAGAATCGAGATTTGTATTCCCACAACCAGGGCTCGGGTAACTCCACTCGAGATTGGAATATCCGCACTCAGGAATCGTCTCCTTTCTACCACCATAAGCACACTGATTGTCATCAGATCCTGGGGGACTTGGGTGAAGGAGATGTGAGTTAGCGTCGGTCCACTGTGATGGAGGGATTAGGTGCGTAGGCTGTGGCGGTGAGGGTGGCGCCAGAAGAAGGGACGTGGGCGCGGCTGTTAGAGAGTAAGGAGGTACACAGTGGTGGGGAGTGGTGCCTGAGATGTTAAGTGAAGGGCGAGGGAGGCTGTCTGATGACGGTGTGGTAGTGATGACTGATGGCACTTGTAGGTGTGATAGCCATCTTGGAGTGGTGGAACAGGAGGATCGTGTCGCAGCTTGGGTGTACAGGTAGGAGGGCCAGCTAGACGCGCGGGGCAGTGTGTCGGGCATGATAGACGTGCAGTGAATTGTGGAAGCAGGGATGACTGTTGTGGAGGTGGCAAGCGTTGGTGGAATCGTTTCTGAAGTGAAGGACAACACATCTGGCGCAGAGAACTGTGTGCGTCGTGTGGAGGGTAACGAGGATGAAGCAGGTGACGCGGCAAGATAGGGACGGTAAGGAACCGCGGAGGGCGGCGTCGGGGGCATTGTGAAGGGTGGCATGGAGGGCAGCGTGGACGGTAGTATGGAGGGAAGCATAACCGGCAGTGGAGGGAGAGACAGGGAGGAAAAGGAAGCGTGGAGGGAGGTATTGGAGGGACACAAACCAGATCACTGCAGGTGGGGGTTGGCAGCACTTCCCTGGGTAGCAGGACAAAATATACTCTACACTAAACATGGCCACCTAACGCACTCACAGGGCAACACACTTCTTGCCAGCGCTGTCAGTACTGCTACCGTGGACAGTATTTATGCATGATGATGGCCATTGTTCCTGCTGCAGTTGATGATGGAGGTGAGGACCTTGCCAGACACAGTCACACGGAGGGTTCACTAACCACCTTCAGAATAGGAGGAGCACTTCTCCCTACGGCCTAAACTTGAGGTTCCTGTCGTGTGTGGGACGCGGGGAGAGGACGTGTGCTCCGTGAGGCAAACCTTTCCCGAGTGACAGACACCCTCTTCTGTCTCCTCCGTCACTCACATGTGGGGTGCCAACTGCCAGCATTTTTTTTTTTACTCAGATGTAAAAGTTTCACACGAATCATTATTCTGTAACCAATAATGAATGTTTTCTGCACGATCCTAGGCGAGACTGTATTTCCTGTATGTATACATAAGTGTATGTTGTAAGCTTTACTACTTACACGTAACTAACTGGGGCTAGACATGACCTACAAGTTATATGTGTCGGAGCCAAGAAAAACAAATATATTTAAATTTATGTTTCTCAGATCAACCATTACCTAAAATTCCTTTTCTTTATATATTGTACTCCTGGATGCACACACACA
>JAYMFT010272319.1:0-10608 GCA_038088735.1 Panulirus argus
CAACCAAGTATAATAAAAAAATAAAGATAGATAAATATGGCGTTAGTTATCCCTGGGTATATGAGAGAAAGAATACTTCCCATGTATTCCCTACATTTTGTAGAAGGCAACTAAGAGGGGTGCAAGTGGGATACATATATATATATGTATTGTGCATATATGTGCATGTATGTATATATGTGTGTATGTGAGTGGATGTGTACCTCTTTGCCTTTTTCCTAGCACTACCTCACTGATGCAGGAAACAGCAATCAAGTATGATAATGATATGATAATGATAATAATAATAATGTTAGTGATAATAAAAAAAGAATGAACAGAGAAGGGGGCCAAGTGGGGAATTTCCCTCTAAGGCTCAGTCCTCTGTTCTTGATGCTACCTCGGTAATGCAGGAAATGGCAGGTATGTATGAAAAAAATGAAAATATAGCGTTAATGGGATAGTTTTGATTAGGGCCTCAGCTGCCTGTGCCACCTCAACTAACATAATGATAGATCTTCCAAACTGAAAATTATCTGTGAAATATGTTTATCAGCCTCCTGCATTACTAATCTTTCTGCTTTTGGTGCCACCACCTTTTCAGCCACACCATTCAGTGATGAATTTTCAACCTCTGCATCTTTGACTTTCTGAAATTTGTCCCTTCGCTGTCCCTTAGCTAACAAGCATTGGTCCTGTATGTTTTGTACTTCTCTAAACCTTTCATCAACTAGGCCATACTTCCTTGATTGCTCCATCTGTATAACTGTCCCTGCTATTCTTTCTACAGTTAGTCTTAATTTCCTGTGTACCTCTGTCTGTATAGCCTCAAGTAAATGTTCCTCTGCATCAGTATTCATGCTCATGTCTGTTTATCAGCTACTGAAATTGCTGTTTCACCACGTCCCTGCTCACTGTTGTTGGAGGTTTTGGTTTGTTGTGGTTCTTTCCTCAAACTGAATAGCTACTGAAATTGCTCCTGTACCTCCCTACACAATACTGTCTGTAGATTCTGTATATATTGTATCCATTCCTTTAACAGGGCAGCCTTCAGAGCATCTAAAAAAGACCCAACAGACCCCATTAGCTTTCTAATGAATGAACATTTGCATCCTCGTTTCTTCACTATGTTATTTTGTTGAAATGAGAATCACTTGACAGTCAGTAGATAGTCAAGGAGATTATTGCATGTAAGGTTTTAGTGAAGTTTGTCTGTTATTGGCAAATTTGTTGTGATTTTTTTTCTTCACATCCTGGATACTAAAACAGTTCAAAAAAAAAAAATTAATCTAATGTGAAACTTGTTTTACTGTATATTACAATTGATGTATTTTCTCCATCTCTCCAGGGTACGAATATCAAGAGTGGTCTGCATTACTGCCTTTATCGTATCCATGGGTTCCGGTTGAGTAATGTAAAAGTCACTCAGCTTGTAGACTTGTGGAAAAAATTGCAACATTCCAGTGTGACTCAGTTGAGAGAAGTCTTCACCACCAAGGCATTCAATGATAATTGTAGGGTATTAATTGTTTTAATGATATATTTACCAATCGTCATATGTGTTCCCATACATCGTTGTCAGTATTTCATCAGTTATGCTGTTTTCCATTTTACTGCAACAGATAGCTTAATCTCCATTAGATAAGCTTGTAACAGTCAACAGTCCTCCATCATTGCCTTTGTTTGATGCCCTTATTCCCCATGTTCTTACACTTTACATTGTCTCTCCGAACTGCTTGCCTTACCTCTCCCTCATGCATTCAATTTTTTAATCTCATCCGGAATTAAAGTTTGCCCATACCACTTCAGTACACTGACCTTTCTTCCATCTACACATGTCCCTGGAATTTTATAAGTTTCCACTTTCCTATTCCAGACCATTTTATTAGTTCATGTTGAAATTAAAACCTTTTTATAACATAGT
Source organism: Panulirus argus (assembly GCA_038088735.1). Classification (NCBI taxonomy): domain Eukaryota; kingdom Metazoa; phylum Arthropoda; class Malacostraca; order Decapoda; family Palinuridae; genus Panulirus; species Panulirus argus. The sequence continues at coordinate 1,904 of JAYMFT010272319.1, forward strand.
GTCTTTTACTGTAAAAGATAATGTGGACATTCTTTATTGAGGCCACATATTGGCTAAGTAAGCCCTTGTATTATAGCAGAAAATGTGGTCCCATTAAAAAGTAAGGATTAGCATTGTACACATCCCATATCCAACAAATAGAAGGCTGGAATACATAAGTGAAGCCATACACAGCTGACCATCATTTTCTAAAGTCCACAGCAGCCTCTGTTATTCAAGTTTTGTTAGACCAGGCACCTGAGGATAGGAAAGTTCAGAGCATGTTCTATAAGTATCTGATTGGAAGCATTGGTAAGATTGAAAAGAGAACATAAGAAACACTCTTGTGTTTGTCCAAACTACAAGACTATGTTGGGAAGTTTTGATAAGTCTATCCAGTTCAGTATTATCACAGGACTGTCTGTCTGTCTGTCCACATACACATACACACATGAGTCAGGGAAAAGTTTGGAAATTTTGATCTGGGCCTGGGACAACAGATATTGTGAAGAGAAGTCAAGAAAAACTATCCACTGTCAGGAAAAAATGAAATTTTAAAGAGTATTGATTTTTTAAGTAGGAAAGACCAAAGAGAATGAGTCAAAGATCAGCATTGCAATACTTTGTATTCACTGACATTAAGAGCCTATCAGAGGCAGAGGTAGATTACATGAGCTGATTTGTGTACAGGACCTCCCAGTATGTCTTGCTTTATACCAGGGAGGTTTGAAAACAGCTTTTATGCAACTACAATTTCTCATAGGTCTGGACAACTCTTGGGAGTACTGTGAAATTGAATTGACTTAATGCCTTAAAATTAACTAGCAAGGCACTCTAGGTTTTCACTTTAATAGGTTTTGTACCAAAAACTGCCTGGTGTTAGTCTAGCATTTAAATAAAAATCATATCAGAAAAGCTGTATAATCATCCACTTCAATGCTAATTGTAATTTATATTCTTAAAACTGAGGTTATTGGTAAAGATGGGTAAGCATGGTGCTTTCAGTAGTGAATGTTTCAAGGACACCATATTTTCTGTGTTGCAAAACATGCTTCTGATATTCATAAAGCTAGGTGTATCCTATGTGGACAGAATGTTGAACTAAAGAATATAGGCAAAAGAGATCTTAGATTTCATGCTCATGAAAGTAAACATAAGATCAAAGAACAACCTTGGTTGAGAAGCATACAAGAACATCAGCCAATTAGCAATCTTTGGCTTGGTACGAACAAAGACAAACTTCATAGAGATGTTTCAATGGTACCAACAACAGATGCAATTAACAGCACTGATGACCAGCGTAAAGTCACTGGTTCAGCTACAGAGGAAGAATGCATTGCCTACCAGTTGCTAGTACCTCTTCACCTCAAGTAAGAGCACTTACACATTATCAGGGGCATCAAAGGCCTGAAATGATTTTTCTGTCATTATTTTAAAAATTGCTATTCTGGAAACAGGGATTGTTTAGGCATATAAGAAAGGGATGGATCATTACTCTTATCCAGCAAAACACTGACAAACTCTTTTAATGGATATTTCCAGACTCCCAAATATCCAGGAAGACTCGCTTGTAGAAGAAGAAAGGATCCATATCTAGTGAAATATGGACTAGCTCCTTATTTCTACAGGAAAGTGCTTTACGCTGTTTTTAAGCCAGAATGTTTGTTCTTGGATTCTTTAGACAAATCCTTCCACAAGATAAGGTGTATATCATCATTAAGCTTGGAAAATCCTCGAAGTCATTATCCCAGACCTACACCCAAAAATTATTCATTAGTAGCACAAAAGACTCATTCTATGAATATCTTTGATGTATGTTCCCTTTGGGATAGCCAAAGCAAGAGTCTACAACTGTTGAACTCCAGTGCCACATTTTTAGCCTTTAGTAACTCACCCTTAACAGGCCACTGGCAGAGGGCAACTCTAGCATAGTATTTTCAGAGGTTGCACCAACTACTACTCCTAAATTTATCTTACCTTATATTCCTGCCTCATGTTACAACCTACTATCCTACCTAATGCTCCTGGCTATTGCTCCTGCCAACTACTTCTACCTAATATTTCTACCTTAAGCTCTTATCTAATGTTCCTACTTAATACTTCTATCCATTGCTCCTACCATTTTGTCAGAAGACAGGGCTAGTGCAAAGTGCTCACTGCAGGAAAATCTACAGTTGCAAAGAATGAGTTATGTGAGTTAAGTGTTGTTAAGTGTTATTCGTGATCAGGAGAGATTGAGTGTTTGTGGACAGAATTACAGCAGTCCTCGTTTGGGTGAGCACAACTTGACAACCACTTAAGTAGTGGCTCACTACACAGTTGTCACTAATCCTCCTGATACCCAGGCAGGTAGTACCACTAATATACCACCCTGGTCAGTGGCTGCCTACAAATTTCGACTTACCTACACCCTGACAACCTCTGTATGGAAATGGGACTTGAACTTGAGACAGTAGAAATCCTGCAGATTCTGATCTAGGAAAAAGCTGAGAAAATAGGGCCTGGCTCTGCATATTTTAGCAGTTTTAAGAGAAGTGCTAAAATGACTGAAAATATATTAAGAGTGAAAAGATAACTCATGCCAAAGTTTTTGATACCTTTCACCATGGCTATATTACGTTTTGCAGTAAAACATCAGCAGTGGAATGTGATAAGAAATTTGATAAGGTTAAAGTAAATGGGAAAGAAAAGTATTGACTCTAAAATAAACTAAAATAAAAGTATGTCTATCAGTCTTTTTATAGCTCTCATGCTCGTTCCCCCTGGGAACTCCCATTAATGGATGGCCAAGGTCAGAAAGTTTCCACTTATCCCTGTCCTTACATGCCTTCCTCATGTATACCATTCTTCCACCATTTCTCTCCCTCTAGTACTCTTCCACTCTTTTTCCCCATGTTACAGGTGGTCTTCCTCTCATACCAACCCTTTTAATTGTACTGTCATACACTTTCCCTGTAAACTCCCCATCTTGCATTTTTTCCACATGCCCAAACCACCTCAAAGTATTACATTTCATCCACAATTAAATTGGTTTGCATTCCCTGCCATACCACATATCTCATACACCCCCAGATTTCTTTCTTCTTTCCATCTTGTCATACCACATACTCCTCTCAAGTAGCTCATTTCCACAGCCTGGATTCTTGACCTCTTGTTACTTATTCCATGTGTGGGTTGCATAGGTAAGGGTTGGGAGGACTGTGCTGTCCCTTGATCTTTTTTCACTTCTGAACTTTTACATCACATCTGCCTTTCATTTATTCTGCGAAGGGACCAAATGACTCTTCTACCTTGTACTGCTCTTTCCCTTATCTCTGCTTCTATATCACCAAACTTACCCAAGATGGCTCCTAAATACTTATATTCTCTCACCTCTTCCAGTCTTTCTCCCTCCATATCAATAACACAATTTAGTACACTTTCTTCTTTCACTTTAGAGGGTTTTGCAAAATCTATACTTACACTGTTTTTTTGTTTCAGCACCATTACATTACTTGTAATGGCATTTACCTTCAATTGCCAATGCTTACACACTCCATTAAACTCAGTTACAACCTTCTGTGATTTTTCTTCTCTCTCAGCAAACAACACTGTATTATCCACAAACAGGGTTGTTACTAGCCACCAAACCTCACCACCACACTCGACCTCTGCACCCCCTTTCCTTAGTTTTGCTTTCATCTCCCTTATCACTCCCACATGTATACTGAAACTTTCTCTCAACTGTCTGTCTACTCACACATGCATTTGCTACTCTGTAGAAGGCTTTCACACCATTCATCAGTTTACTTCCTAACCTATATATCCTTAACACATCCCATAAAGAGTTCCTTTCAGCTCTTATGCTTTCTCCAGATTCATTAAAGCTGTATACAACTTCTCACCTTTTGCTAGATACTTTTCCTGTCATTTCCCAGAAATATCTAATACACACATCCCTTACCTTTCCTAAAAGTTATTCTGCATTCTGTCACATCCATTTTTCTATCAGTTAAGATTCTTGCGTAAACTTCCTGATATACATAACACACTTATTCCCCTATGATTGCTACATACTTGCTTAGCACCTTTTCCTTTGCATTTAGGAACAATAATAGCTTTCACTTAATCCTCAGGCACAACCTTCTGTTTCCAAGGTGAATTACATATCAAAAGCATCCAATCTATCACACTTTCACCTCCATACTTCAGCATTTTAGCTGTTATCCCATCCATTCCAGGTGCCTTTCTATCTTCAATCTCATTATTGCCCTTTCTACCTCCCTTCTTGCTATAGACCCATGCATTTGTATCCTTTTCCTTTTGTCTTCCATACCCATGCATGTAACAGTTGCTGCCTTACTTTCTCCCATATTCATCAGTTCTACAGAATACTCTTTTCATCTTTCTTTCTCTTCCCCCTTTTGATTTACCAGCTCCCCTTCCTGACTTCTCACGTGAATATTTCCACTCTTACATCCACCTTTTTCACCTCTTTCCAGTACAGTTTCTTATTTTTCCTAAACTTTTCACTCAACCTTCTTTCAGAGTCTTCATCTGCTCTTTCTTTGCTTTCCTCTATCAGCTTCGTAACATTCTGCTTGTACATTTTATGTTCTTCCTTCCTCCTTTGCTGAACTTCCACTGGTACATTCCTGTGAGACCTGCTTACAGAAGATGATGGGATTATTATTTGGTTAATAGCGTAATTTATTAGAGTTATTGATATCATTGTATTGGTGTAATGGAAGCAAGAATATCTGCATTTTATCATGAGACTGCACTTACTTGTACCTGATTATATTTTACCTTGTGCATTTATAGTTTAGGTTATTTTATACAGTAAACTCTTTATGCATGAATTATGAAATGAAGCATTCCACAGCCATTGTGTTTGTGTATGACTACCATGCTGGTGCAGAGACTCTGGCTACACGACACTTTTCTTCAGCAAATGCCTTTACAGCAAATGGATGGGAAGGGCTAACTAGTTCTTCAGCGGGTAATGGAGCTAGTGCCTCTCATGACCCTCCAACACGGGGGATCCACAAGAGTCACCGGCAAAACTCTGGCAGTAGTAAGTCACTTACTGATATTTGTTTACTTTTTTCATCTTGGTAAAGTTGTGTATTGAATTATTATTGCAATGTTATAAAAAAGGTTTTAATTATTCTCTTTGTGATACTCTTCTGACTGCAAGGAAAAGTTGGATGTGAATTTGAATTAAGAATTTGTAAGTTCATCCCATGTTTTAAGGATGTAGTTAATGCTTTTACTACTGATCTAGTTTATATTTTTTGTAGCTCTCCTCTCTCAGATATTCCCATCTTTTGATTATATTTCCAGTATTAGATAATCTCATGTGACATGGTAACTTGTTGTTACATAATGATCACTGACAGTAATTTTAGAAACTTTTAGTAGATTTTGTTCATAGATCAAATAGATTTACAGTGATATAATGTGTATGTTGCTAGGTTGGGAAAGATGCATTTATTATCCTGTAATACACAGAATGTATTTCAGAGAAAAATTACTCATGCTCATTGCTGTTTATGTTATATTTATCTAGAGTCCCATTGTATAAGAAAATTATTGATGATTACAAAAGATGTACTGGAATTTATGGAAATTGTATGTTGCATTAACGATTGACAATAGACAGGAGAATATTTTAAGAGAGATTGTCTCACATTTGATATTGTAAAAGATCATCCATGGACCATTTTATCCATCTGTCAAATAGATTTACAGTGACATAAATGTGTATGTTGCTAGGTTAGGGAAACTGCATTTAATATCCTCTAATACACAAAATTTACTTTAATGAAAAAGTAATCATGTTCATTGCTGTTTATATGTTATAGTTAATCAGAATCCCATTGTATAAGAAACTTATTAATAATTCCAGAGGATTTTATACTTGAATTTATGGAAATTGTATGTTGCTTTGACAAATGACAATAGGCAGGAGGATATTTTAAAAGAGATTGTCACCCCATCAATATTGTGAAAGAGCATCCAAAAGATAAGGTTGTTTACTTAAGCTGGATCAGAGAGGGGTGTCTGCCACCATTGTTCCATATTGTTAATGGATTTTCTTGTGCAGGAGGGAACATGTGTTTTTTCTGTTTCCTTCTTATTTGTTATTTCTCTCCCTATTTCCAAGACTCAGCACCATAGCCTTGTTATAGTGAAGATGAATTTGAACTGATTCATAATGTCTAATTAAATGCATCTTCACTAAGAGCCTGAGGTGTCAAAGACTTAGTGGTGATAAGAGTCTACTGAAGAAATGGACATAATGAAGGTATTGTTTTATTGAAGATGAGGAAGTAGTGAAAATGGCTTTTGACCTGACTTTTAAGAGTCAGGTGAAAAGCCAGTCATGTGGTGAAGATGAGAGTGTAGTGAAAAGTGGTTTAGTGAAGATAAAGTGAAGTGAAGTTGAGCAGTGTGAAAATTGCCACTGATCTGACCTGTAACAATGTTGTTGATATAAGGGTATATTGAAGATGAGGGGGTGTGATGAATTGTAGGATGTAATGAAGATAGATATTGACCTGACCCATTAGAAGAGATGATGTTGAGTGATTGTTAGTATATATAGTTGTTGTTGGTTTAGTTATTGAGGTGGTAGGAAGAAAGGATTTGGTACTGAAGTTAATGTTTGTAGGCATGTAATCATGACTGTTAATGATTCTTGGGGATAAATCACTATTAAAACTTAAGTTTCACCACAAGTTGCAGAAAATGATGAAGAGGAACAGATGAGTCAAAAGTTAAGTGTATATACAGTCAAGGTGATTATGTGTATTCATTTCTATGGAAGTTGACCATAATTTCTTACAAAAAAAGTTAAATATAACCCTAAGCACCTTAACTTACCACCCATTTACAGTAGCATACTAGTTCATGAAACTGAAGCATGGTTATGAAGGATTTAGTTTCTGCTGGAGTGGGATGGGATGGACCAAGGGTCACTTGGAGGGAGAGGGAGGGGCATTAGGACTGTCTACATTACCCACTGAATTATCTGATTCAGCAAATGATGCCATATCACAGTTAATGCTAATGATACTATATAACCTTACCAAAAAAAATGGCGATGAGAGTGGTGGAGTGGAATGAGGGCTATAAAGAGGGAGAGGGAAGAGTACTCAAGTTATCTAGATTACCCCCAGAATTATCTGATTCAACAAGTGTTGCCAAATACCAGGTAATGCTGATGACATTTAATAAACTAACATTAAGAATATAATGATGATAAAGTGAGGGAGACCCAGAGACATGGCTATAACCATGAATCTCTGACCCACTTTGATTTAACTCAAGAGTGATAGCTTTATGTCCCTTTATTTACATTGGATATAGTGCATACCTAATAATGGGGTAGCAGTGAACACAAATGAAAGCGTTTTCCTCGTTTGTGGGACACAAGTCAAATAAGTTGTTGTGGCATAATTGAAATATGCGTTAATACACAAATACTTCAGATTAAAGTATTTATGATAAGTACACAAATACCTCAGATAATAGTGATATAATTCATTATTAAAAGGATATATTCTTATAGACATTTAGCGGTTGTCACGTTGCACTCCTTTGACCCAGATAGCTGTCTTTTCTTTTTGCCTCACTAACATGTGAACTACTGGCATTTTCTCCACAGACATTCAATCTCTTCTTGTCATATGTAACACTTGACAACACTACTCAGGCAGCTCATTCTTCATAACTCTAGATTTTCATGCAGTGAGCACCGTCTGTTAGCTCATTCTTTTGGCAGAATGGTAGGTGCAGTGGATAGAAGTAGTAGGTAGGAACATTTAGACAGGATTATTAGGTAGAAGTAGTAAGTAGGAGCAGTAGATAGTAATAGTCATTAGGAACATTGGATAGGAGCTTCTGCAAATGCTGTGCTAGACTTGCCCTCTGCCAGTGGCCTGTTACGGGTGAGGCACTAAAGGCTAAGAAGCGGCACTGGGGTTCTTTAGTTATGGAGACTCCGTTGCCGTGGCCACCCCTTTGAGGGAGTTCCAGTTATAACAAGTGTCAGAGTTATTGATAGATAGAAAGATAGAAATTAAGAACATTTACATTGAGACATTGAAATTTTCTGTTCTTCTCATATGTCACAAGTTGAAGTACAGTGTCATAAGTCATTAAGCTCCAGTCATGGACAAAAGTTCGCATCAAGGCCTGGCCTTAATTGTTATATAGAGAGACTTATGAAACAGGAAAAGAAAACACAAGGGAAAGTATTTACGAATCTTTGAGAAAGTGAAAGACCTGTCTTTTGAAATGTGCTTGGTCAAAGTTTTTGGGAAAAACATGAGAAGGTAGAGAGTTCTGAAGCTACGACGTATAGGGAAAGAAGCAGGTATGAAAATGACCCACCCTTGAGTTGCCAATGGCCACACAATGATCATGTGACACAGCAGCTTGCCAAGTATTGCGTGGTCTAGCTTATGGTGGGGGCACACAAGCAGCCAGCTCTCGGGAGCAAAAACCAATGACTCAAATTTGTCAAGTAAGGATACAGAGCTAGAACCTCCCCAAATGTGAGAGCAGTACTCCATACAAGGACAAATCAGTCCCTTTTATAAACGGAGCAACTGTTCAGAAGAGAAGAAGTTCAACATCTAAACAGGACACCCAGTTTCTTATAGGCAGACTTAGCTATTCCTGTAATGTGGGGTTTCCAAGAAAGAGTGGATGTTACAGTAATACCAAGTATGTTCATT
>JAYMFT010272330.1:0-24187 GCA_038088735.1 Panulirus argus
GGGGGATGGGTTTTTCTTCGTCTGTTTCCTGGCGCTACCTCGCTGAAGCGGGAAACAGCGATCAAGTATAATAAATATAAATAATATATATATATTTACCAAAATCCATCATTTTATTGATTACATGATGGGGAAATTAGGTGCCATTGTTGCGTAGTTTCTTCCACAAGTATAAGTTCAGTGGAAATGCCTCCTGTGCAGGCCTCATTCTTTCTTACATAGTCCCAGTAAGGTCACTCCCTTAGTTACTTATGTATATTTTTGTTATTGTCTTTACTTTTCTTATAAACTTATACATATCATTAGCGTTCCCCCTTATCACTTAGCTCATCCAGCACTGTGTATTTTCCACAGAGTCACTTTGTGTCGATGACTTACAAATTGACAGTCATGCACTTATAATGGTAGGTATAGGGATATGAAGAAAGCAGAATTTAGCTTTGTTTTCTAAGAGGATATCATTTGGTCTCAACCACTATTTGAGGGTTAAGGGTGGATATTACATGTTTTTACTTCTTATTTAATTAATATATTTCACTATGATATACTCACTGTAAACATTTTATTTGTTGTGTTTTCATGATAATAGCATTTCCAGAAGATATACAAAATCATTATAGATCAAAAAGAGCAACTGACATGGGAACAACAACTGTAGCAGGGGGTTCTGTGCCCATCCTTTTCTTCATTTTTTCATTCAGATATTCATATTGTAAATATTGTACAAATTCATTTATCATTTTGTTTATTTTGTGCATTTAGAATGCAGTGACATATAATGTTTCAAGGTATATGTAAATAGTGAATTATGAACCACCATGGGAATGCACCGCAAATGACAAATTTACCTCAATAAAGTTGACTGGGAACCATTGAAACTATGTTTAGCTAAACCATGTGATGGTAAAGGAAACCTGTATACAACACATTGTAAAGAATAAGATGACCGATAACTCTTCTTCAGCCTCATGGTTGTGCATAGTTATTGCTGCTTTGGAAATGTACATTTAAGTGAAACTTCAATGGGCACTTTAATGTTTTTGTAAATTTTGTATCATGTTTGCAGAATTAATTAACTATAGTACTAATATTTTATTAAAGAAAAATTCCAAAAGCTATTAAAAAAAAAGGGCAATATTACATAGTTCCGGAACAGATTATGGTGCTTTTACATAACTGATAATTTTTTTACTTTGTAACTTTTAATGATTTTTTTTTCTACAGGCATTTTACCATTTGCATAAAGCTAACAATAAAATGTCATACTTTGCTATGACAGCCTCTCTCAGCTATGTGTAGTACATGGTAGAATAAACATTTCAATATTATACATACAGAAACTTGTGATTACGAGATATTTCATTTTTAGTTTTTACATAAAACCCATTTTGGCTGTGTTAAGTATTTTGATACATCATAGATAAATGAATAAGATACATATAGACGTAAATGAGGTATTAGCATACTTCGAACTTGTATGTACACCCTTACCAGCATCCATGGAAAGATAAAAGAAAAAGCTTAGTGATAGGTATCATTAGATTATAAGGCATTTTACATCCATCATATACTGTACAGCATTTCTTCTAATGCATTATATAACTTTATAAGCTGTAAATTCTCAAGTAAAATATTCAGGTTTTTAGCTTGTATGAAGTCTAGTTAAAATTTTTACAGTTTATTTTGTATATACAAGTATCAAGAATTTTTATGTTTATAGTTTATTATGTAATTAATTAATAAAATGTTGAACTTATATTACCTCTGTTATTATCATACAATCTTAGGATCCTTTATTCTGGAGTTCCTGTAGCTTCAAGGATCTTCTATATTCAGCAGCTGGGACAGGATAGACTCATTTGATGCAAGAAGTTCTTTGACAAGACTTTACTTTCTAATGTTGACTGAGGATGATGTAGCCTTGTGTAAATGGAGTCCAGCAACACATGTAACCTCTATATCTTAATTCTTAAGGATGGTTATCATTTATAAAATTTGTCATGTGATACAGTTGGCAAAGTCTGCAGTAATTAATAATGTAATGTTTATACTATTTTTTTATATTAATAGGGATGCCATGATTTTGAATTAGTTCATTGTAAATGCATGAATAAGAAATTTAAAAAGAAATTGTCTGGAAATAAGGTGTCTTGAAGGGGTTCTACATTTTGAGATAATAAACAAATTCAGTTTTTTTTATATAGTAGTTCTCCTTCAGTATGACTGTTCTGTACTGTAATTCTTGAATGAATTGATGAAAAGCTACAAACAGTTAAGATGTATTAAAGGTCTACCTTGCTAATATGAAGTAGGCAGTAGGCAGTCACTGACTAGGGAGGTGTATTACTGGCACTACCCACCTGGGTTGGGAGGATTAGTGACTGCCATGTTGCAAGTCAGTAGTGCAACAGTTGTCAAGGTGCACCCCATCTGACCCAGCTAGCTGTCTTTTCTTTCTGCCTCATCTAAACATGGACTGCTTTCATTCTGTCCACAAACATACAATATCTACTTGTTTACACATAACACTTGAAACCTCACATACATTTTTCAGGAGACTTGCTTCTGAAGATTGCCAAATGGATAAAAGTGTGAAAGACACTGAATTTTATTCTTCAAAAAAGTTCATACATTTTCTTGCTTCTGCTGTAAACTGCGTGGCTCAAGTACAACAGGTAAATTAATCAAGGAAGGCTATAATAACTGAAAACATTTCAGCAAAAGACCAGTATCATTTGTTATCCCAAGGGAAAAGATCAAACTCCTCAATATGTATTCAAATGAACAGAAGAGTCTTCAATGAAGACTTTAAATGAGTAATATCTATAAAGAGTAAAAAAGTAGGAGGAACATCAATGATCAGTGCTGATACATTTTATAACAAAGGTTCAGTACTTAGCTAGGGACGGCTATGCATTTCATGGAACAGATGAAAGCCTTTATTAACCATTCACAGATGGCAAATATTGAGGATAAGTGCTCTCTCTCTGATTCCAAAACCAGTGTCAGAATTTCATTGGAACTGTCAAACAAAGGGTGTTGCACTCCATATGCAAACAGCTGATGTCAGGAACTCCAGTTAATTACTTCCTCCTGTAGTGATCCACTCTCTTTTCACAAAGCATTACCTTACTGTGATGCCTTGACTTGGTGACAGGTCACAGCAGGTGACCTCACCTGACCTATCACCGCCAGAGAAATGAGTTTGGTGGCCCAGCTTATGACCGCACTTGTGATATTACCCTGTCAAATCCATACTTAATGTTTAGCAGTGGCAAAGGAAAAGATGCTGCTGTAATTATACATGACCTCACCCTTTCCAAAAAAAGAGCTACTCAGTACATCAGTATGGCTTTGATGACCCGACCTTCATGCTTCTTATAGACCCAGGTATTGCCAGAGTCAGGCAGTCAGACAGCTGACTTGCTCTGGATAACGAGTTTACCACTCCAGTACCTACAATCTCAGCGATGTGACACCAGACTTAAGTCGCCCTTGGGATGCTTTCAACATCAGTAGAAGTCCCAATGTGACTCCTGATATTTCATCTTGGCAAGTTTCATTGTGGTGCCTCATCTCCACATCTATGCCAGGAATTGCATATACATTACCTCCGTTCATCACAAGTAGCAGTTGTAACAATGAGGGACCTACAGCCATGCCCACAGCATTCCTGCAACCCATGCACAACCCAGCAGCTGCCACACACTCCAGTAGCCACAGTACATGCCACACCCAACTCCTACTGGAGCTCCACATAGACTCCGTTGCCACACACTTCTCCCATGTGCTCCTGTTTCATCTGGCATACTCACCAGCATCACAGGACCCCTGCCAAGCCTGTCTCGTATTACTTGACATACCTTACTGTACCTCTTCATCATAATCCTGCACCTCCAGTGGCTCATTGTCCCTGGGCTGTCTCACTTTATGGACCTTAACCACCTTAACCAGTTACAACACTCCAACATCTCAACTAGAACACCCACTAAACTTCTGTGCTGCTGTAACTCATACTAAGGGGGTGCGAGGGTATCAACAAGGATCTGTATCAGCCAACAAATCAAAACATTGATATTGTTTGTAATCAGTCATGATTAAGATAAGGCAGAAAGCAACATCTTATGAATTGAAGCCAGTGAAACAAATGAGAAATGACGATATATCTCACAAAATTGAAACAATGCTGTGAGCTGAACATATCTTTAGGGGGTCCCTGACCATTTCCTTATGGGGACTATGGCACAGACCTGTTACTGTTAAAGCACTTGTTGCTAGAATTACCACATAACCATTGGTGGATTGAGGGGAGGGGGAGGCATGTTAGAGAAGAACTGAGTTGTTAATTAGTCAAGCAGTGTTGATGCAGAGGGAAGGATGCATTTCCAAGGCCCAGAGGTCATGCTGCAGGTTTAAGAGGGCTTTGCTGCATGAAGGAGATGGCATTGCCGAGTTTCAGTGAGTAAGCAGCAACACTGAAAAGTAGGTTAAGTTTCCCAAAGCTGTGTTATAGGAATACAGTGTTGCTGCTGAGGTTCCGTGACTGTGCTGCAAGAGGAAGAAGACATTGCCAAGGTTTCATGACTGCTGCAAGAGGGAAGTGGTATTACAGAGGTTCGGTACTTTTTATGCAGGAAAGATTCCGAAAGCAGCTGATGGCAAGGTAGCTCTTGTTGGAGAGGGGGTTAAAGCCAGAGTTACGTGATGACGCTGAAGGACTGGTTAATGATGAAATCCCATGGAGCTCTTATTGGAGGGAAGAGATCAGCTGGGGCTCCTACCAAATAAGGAGAAAAGCCGGTATCGCCTAGAAGTCTTCAGACACGGGTTTGCGTACTTGATAACACTGTACCAAGATGTGAATTATGTTATCATGCTAGAAGGGCTGACAAAGTAATGCGTCACAGAGGTGTGAACAACGGTTATAGCTGGTAACAAGCCTAATCATGTGCAATGGTCGTTCTTGCCATCTGAGTACAAAGACTGCAGGCTCGTGGAAATGTGGTTTTGTAAGGAACCTAGTTATTTTGAATACATCAGGTAAGTGTCTTGGCTTGAGTTTCATGTGGACGGTTTTGTGGAATGTCGCTGAAAGGGTCACAAAAGTCGCTTGCCTTGCCACCCAACCTTTGCATTTTTTTTTTCAATGAGTGAAAAGGTCTCTCTCTCTCTATTTTATATTTCAGTCACCGGGAAATGCCCGTTACACCTGGTAAAAGGTGTGATTACACCTATCCTGATCTACACTCCTTCAAACCACGCGTGATGAAGTTTAAGGAGATACGAAATAAGCTCTGCAATTCGTCAAAAATGAAACACGAAAGTCTACAGATTGTACCAGTCGGTTCATACCTATAAGAAACAGCCTACAAAGTACGGCAGGAACCGAAAACGATGATACATACAAACTAACCAAATCCAAGACCTTTGCAACACTACAAACATGGTACACCCGTGGTTCAATCGGTCTCATCAAAGCTCTTTGAGATGCTCCAGTCATCCAATAATGTACACAATGAACACTGTGTAGCTTTGCTTAACGAATCTCCTTTCATAATCCAAAAGATAAAACATCAATACATATACACCCTCAGTCTGCTGGGGATAAGTAAATAAGGCATCAAAAACATTCTTCGAGAAAATCACTTACACCAAAAACTTGCACCTTACACCGGTTAACACTTCATCCTCTTCAATTTCTAACTATCCATTTCCCTGTCCTACCTCTTCTTCCTCTTATGTGGGCACCTTGTTATTTTTTCCCAAACTTACTTATACATGCAGAATACAGTGGTATATACAGTAGCGAATGCCAGTACAAAACATGTGTAGAGTATAATATCATTATACTGCATCTTTTTATATCACCTTATGCATGTTTTGTGACGCCAGTCGTAAATCCGATCACGTTCTTATCCATCTACGAATAATTTGTCTTTACCACCATCACAAGACTTCAACTCAACTCCTACACCAGAACCACAGGATTCCTGCCTCATCCATTTTCCTGTTCCTGTATCAGCAGTAACAGCTCACCCCTGAAACTAGTCCCTTGTCGCTAATTAGACTCTGTAAAGATCAGTGTACAGCACGTGCCACATGGAACCAGTCAGCCCGCCCGTGAGCTGCACCTACATGTAACCATTTTTACGTTACCCTCGTTTCTAGATTTCCTCTCAAAGTCCTCAACACTACAGAAGTTAGAGCCTAAACTCCCACAAAGACTTAATGGACCACAAATAATATACTATTAAAACGTCAGCGGAAAACTGATTGGACAAACATGACTAAAATGTATTGTTCATCACATAAACGTGAAACTATCCATTAGCAGAGTTATTATCATTTAAAAAAAATAAAAGCAATAGATGCCTCAGTTTCTATTAGGGCTTTATTCCCTTATTCCATACGCTTGCTGGGAAACATGCACTTCTTGGATTAAGTCATTCTGTTGTTACGTACTAATACACACTTACCCTCCATACCCATTACCTGCCAATGAAACTTTTGACCTCGTATATTAAATCTCACCTTCCACTCAACATGTTTATAACATGAGAAAAGCATCCCACTACGCTAACTTTACAAATGAAGCGAGTTTAGCCAAAGAAATCGCTTCCTTTCGATGACGTCAAGAATGTCAACAACACAACACAGCCAAAGTGCAGTGCCAGTCTACCTAGGGCACCGACATCAGTTCGGCGTCGCCTGCGGCCGCAGTGTGTGCGAAATACGTAGTTGGAGACGGTCGAAGCATTAGTGTGTAAAGTTTTGAAAGAACTTTTGAAGAAAAACGGATGCCCCTAGATATGATAGCAAGAAACGCATGAACACAAGACTCAAACTAATTTGTTTGTAATAAAGGAGAACACAATAGTTTCCTGTAAGTGTACGAAACAATAAAGATCAAGTGGATAACGAAGGCAGAGGTAGGTCACTATGAAAAATGACCGAGTGTGACCTCTGACACGTAGACCATTGTGGCATGCATACACCGGGAGTATAAATTGACCAGTTAAAGCTATAGAACAACATATTTTAATATGTAAATGATAAAACTCTACCAAATCTCCAGTTGTAAATACTTCTAGAACTTAGTCGAACTCAAGCAAACCCTATCAGTGAGCAAGATGCACTGAATATATGTGCTATAACAAGCTGATACATTCCGACATTCATATCAGTTGATTAAACTGGGTGATGAAGTTTTTCTGAGTGATGGAGTGGGTTGTATGAACTTAAGTCGCAGCTGTACTAGTCTTTTTTCACAATTAAGGTACTTCTTAAAAACAAGGATCTTTATTACTGTCCACAGAGGTCACACAGGTCCAAATAGGTATTGCTGATTGGATAAGGTGTGGTTCAAGCAGCACCATGAATGTAAATGAATTTCAGTAAATTCCATTTTGCATTGTTTGTATATGGAGACTAAAAAATATCTGGGGTAGTGTTATTACAATAAATGATTTTCTGCCCTATGACTTCAAATAAGTTGTGAATGAGAGGGCCTTAAAGATTAGGAAAAGACCATGGTTATAGTACCACAATTCCGGGTACATGGTAACAGGGACACATGTTCTTATTTTGCTTTAGGGGCATAATAGTTGTGATTTACCAATGAAATATACCAGTGAATTTGATATAGTTGATTATTAGAACTCCATTGTACCTGTAATGATTTTTGGAAAGTGTTTGCTTATTTTTGGGTAGAGAAAGTTTCCAGGGTTTGAAGTGTTTCTTTTATGAAGCAATTCATAAACTTAAAAAAGAAAGGTAGTAATTTATCAGTTTAGCAGTGTATTGGAACTGTCTTCGGATAATGAATAATTTTTCTTTGCAGTGCTATCTTTCTATCTATCTATATTTCTGTTGCCTATTCCAGTTGGAACTAACTCAAAGGGGTAGCCATGGCAACAGTCTCCACAACTAAAGAACTCCAGTGCTGCTTCTTATCCTTTAGTGCCTCACCTGTAACAGGCCACTGGCAGAGAGCAAGTCTAGCGCAGTATTTGCAGAGGCTCGTACCTCATATTTCGTACCTGCTACTTCTACTTAATGTTATTACCTAATGCTGCTGCCTAAATCTTCCTACTTACTACTTCTGTCTACTGCTACCATTTTGCCAATATTCAGGGCTAGTGCATAGAGCTCACTGCAGGAATATCTAGTTGTGAAGAATGAGCTGCATGAGTTAAGTGTTGTCAAGTGTTACATATGATAAGAAGAGATTGTATGTTTGTGGACAGAATGCCAGTCGTCCACATGTTAGTGAGCCAGAAAGAAAAAACAGCTACATAGGTCAGAGAAGTGCAACTTGATAACCACTAAGCAGATGTCACTAACTCTCCTGATACCCAGGCAGGTAGTACTTGTAATATACCTCCTTGGTCATTGGCTGTCGATCAACTACTACCTTTTACATAAATAAAAATTTTAGAGAATGATTTGGAACATTGTATTCTAATCAGTAAAATTACCGTTTCAAACATCCATTTGCTTGGAAGTTGAAAAATCACAAAAGTAGTGATTTGCATTAGAAATGAAGGGCAGAATCATTCAATAGGCTATTGGAAAAACAATTTTAACCAAACTTAACACCAACAAAATTTGTTGGTTGCCTGAAATGGTAATAATACCTTTCGTTCTGTGTTGTGAAATAAGGATATCATGAAGAGGTTGTGACTATCTGGGAAAATGTAGGGCTGATTAATATAAACCTATGGGAAACAAAAAATCATCTGTAACCATGAAAACCATACTCACCCTCCCAAATAGCTGAGGTTTATCTCAGTTTTCAGTTTAGTAGTTGAAATATCCTGTATGCCTCTTTCCATGCACTATGCCAACAGTTTAGGAATGTCAGTAAACAGATGACACCAAGTGGCTGTTCAAGCTACGACTCAACCTTTCCACAAGAAGCTAATTTGCATATTTTTCAGCTGTAAACAACATTATTGTTGGTTTATTTATGATATGATTAGCTAGAGTAGGTTAAGTGAGGTTTATGGTAATCAACACATTGTTTTCCCAGGTATTCATAACCCTCACTACTATTGCCTTATTTCATACTGTAGAATACAGTGTAATGCACCAGTTCATGTTCAGCTTTTTTCTTTTGTTCTCTAAACACTGCTTGACCATTACAGAACAAAATCACTAAATATTCAAAGCAGCCACAACCTAAGAAACCTAATCTGAACTAGTATGATAATATTTATTATTTATTATACTTGATCGCTGTTTCCCGCATTAGCAAGGTAGTGCCAGGAAACAGACGAAGAAAGATCCATTCACTCACATACACACTTATATACATATATGCACAATACATACATATACATACCAACATATACATATGAACATACATATACTAACACATGCATATACACATGTACATATTCATACTTGCTCGCCTCTATCCATTCCTGATGCCACCCCGCCCCACAGGAAATAGCATAGCCACCCCCTGCGTCAGCGAGATATACCAGGAAATAGACGAAAAGGCCACATTCGCTGACACTCAGTCTCTAGCTGTCATGCGTAGTGCACTGAAACCACAGCTCCCTATCCACATCCAGGCCCTACAGACCTTTCCATGGTATGATAATAAGAAGAGGAATGCAGTTCCATCTCAAGAACCTAACCTACTGTACTATTATTTAAAGTTATTATTTGCTGCCCATATAAGGAGGGATAAGTTTGGAAATCTCATCTCCATATGCAGATATGAGATGAAAGCAACTTAATCCAAGAAGCAGTACTGAAGAATCTGAGTTCTGAAAAGTCTGCAGTTAATGATAAAGTGTATCTTGTCATCTTCATGAATATGGGAGGAGAAATTATTCAGCCCCCGAGTATGAACTCTATATAAAAAACTGGAGGACAGGGGATGTTCCAGAAGACTGGCTCATAGCAGACTTCATACGAATATTCAGGAAGGTATGAAGAAAGGACAAACTAATTTGTTTGACATCCTAAGTTAGGAAAGTTAAGGAATCTCTGATTAGGGATGCCTTTCTGCACTGCCTTGAGAAACAAGTTACTTAGAGGAAATTGTCATGGATTCTTGAAGGGAAAATCTTACCCTAACAAATCTCCTGACCTTCCTTGAAACAATAAACTATGTTGTTGAAGGCAACCCAACATATGTTGTATACGTGGACTTTTCTAAAGCCTTTGATAAAGTTCTACATATTTGGCTGATTACGAAATTGAGGCCCATGGAATTTGTTCAGAAGATCCAGGTTGGGTAAAAGCATTGCTTATAAACAGAAAGAATATGGTAGTATAAGAAGTATTAAGTCAGAATTGGTGAATGTGAAAAGAGTATTCTGGAGATGCAGCAACCAAGAAGTAACATGATTTAAGGACTGATAAAAGAGAGCAATGAACATGGCAAGAAGAGAAATGAGAATGGTTTGTATGAAACTGGCGCCAACAGAGCGTCAGAACCTAGCATGGGCAAGTGAGGTCAAGTGTGGAATTTTCCACTTGTCATATTGCTGCTGAAAAAGTTTCTGATTTTGGAGCATTTTGGACAAGCTGAAGGCTGTGCATCTGTATTGGGAGTTGCAGGGGCACTGAGAAGAGTAGAATATTTTCCACTCCTTCCTGGCTACTTATGGCATAAGTTAGCTGGATATTCAAAATGAGGTATGAAAAGTTAGAACATTGATTTATGATGGGAGCCATCCCCAACAGGATCGACAGATGATGATGGGAACCTTGAGGGGTTTAGTAATTTGCCACTGAGTAGGAACTATTAGCAGTAGCACATTATGATTATAAAGCAGGGGTCAGCCTGCTTTATCCATGATAATTTTGTGTAATTTTTTTTGGAAGACTTGTTTCAGGAACAGTATAATTTAATTGATTTTAATGTTTTTACAGTACTTTTAAGCCTTAGTTGATTTCACTCTGATGTTTGCTTAACCTTTTAGACATTATGCTGTTTTGGTAACTAGTTTTTAAAGTCATATTTAGGATGTTTTCAGTGCTTTAAACTTAAGTGTCAATAAAAAATGCATTTCCAGGATCAAAAGCAAGATGTATGGAAGTAGCACACAGTTCCAGAGCTGGACATTCAGAGATGAGCATGAATTAACAAAATTGCGTATTCAAGCCAATGGTGACTTCATCGAGAAATTTGGAAGAAATATGTCGGTAAGTAAAGAATGATGAATGTGGTTTAGTATCATTTAATACCTTTTGAGCATCAGTTTTTAATGCAGCCAGGTGAAAGCCCCTAGGGGAGACAAGGACTTTGCAGGTGGAGAGTGTGGAGAATGAAGTGAAATTCAATGAGATAGAATAGGGTCCAAATTTGTTGCGTTATGTATGTGTGTCCTGACCATATAGATGTTTTGCGAGATTTGGGTCTGCATTATACCTTCTTGGACAAACTATTGCCTTTTCACCCTTGGCTTATTTAAAGCAAAAGTGGTTAATTCCCATCCAGATGAGGATACTTTTCAAGTTGACCCTTGACTAGGAAGTGTAGCAGATGGTGCTGCTGTATAAGTTTGATACCGGCTTGCAGTTTAATTTGGTCTTTAGCTTGAGCAGTATGAAAAATAGAAGGCATTTCCCAAGCACTTATGCTGACTGGTTAGTAATGCTACTTTATTTCAGTTCTGACAAAAGTAGAGCTCATATGAAGAGACAGTAGGTAATGTTATCATTGCATGTCTGGGAAATATTCTGAGAGGCTGAAGCCATTGGAACAGTGAAGAGGTGAGGTAATGTTATATGTTGAATGGGGTTTTCAAGGCAGAAATTATCTTAGGACTTAGAGTAGCAATTACTACCATTCACCAATTCACAAGTGAAATTTTGCTTGGATGGTACTTACAAGAATGTATACATCAGCAAAGATATAGCTGAATCATACATTTAGGTCCAAGAGAGTTGTCTACACTCACTGGCTATATGTTGGATGATC
Source organism: Panulirus argus (assembly GCA_038088735.1). Lineage (NCBI taxonomy): Eukaryota > Metazoa > Arthropoda > Malacostraca > Decapoda > Palinuridae > Panulirus > Panulirus argus. The sequence continues at coordinate 11,942 of JAYMFT010272330.1, forward strand.
ATGATACTGAGGAAGATTATTCTTTCATTTATCATCATTTCAGTTTGAGTCCTTTGCCCTTGTTTTCATCTTTATCGATACCCCAACTTTTGTTTTGAAGTAATAACTCTTCTTAACCACAGGAATTTCAAGTTTGGTGAGATTTCTTATTTTAGTAATTTATATGTAACTTTAGAACTGAATTGAATCTTCATCATCATGTGCAACCTCAGGACCTTTTCTATTGCGTTCATGAAGCTGTGAGGTTATGCTCAAAATAGAACCTGAGGAAGGTGGGTCCCTTGGCAGTAAGAAGGTCAATAACAACACCATACTCTTTGTGTCCACTTATGGTGCTACAGGCTTGTCAAAAATGACTTCTCGCATTTGCTGTTACCACTTACAGGTGGAGTCCTTGAACACCAGAGTATTGAAATACACATCCTTATATCGACCTGTGTATATACAGTGTATCATAGAAATAAGTTATTGATTTCACATTTAGGTTGGGTTTTTAACCAACATGATCCTCACCTTAAGTTTGAAGAAGGGGATGAATTGAACTGTCATATTTTAGATTATAATATATAAACCACAATTGTTAGATTCTTATAAATCTCTGAAGTATTATATTATAGTGTAGTATAACATAATAACGGTACTGATTTTGATGTTCCTTAGCTTATATTTTAAGGCATAGCCAGGGTCTTTGTCCACAGTTTGTTTGAAAACTGTAGATTCTGATCAGTGATTCTGTTTAGCCGTGTTGAATTTTCTCTTGATATGGTGAGATTATTGATTTGATGATTTCCAGTTTAATTCCAGAAATGGATATTGCATTTCTCAATCCATTCTTTCATTTGCTCTAAATCATTTTAATGTGGCCTCTGGCTTTGCTTGAAGTTTTTGGATTTTGATCCAGAATAAAGATGTTATTACAGTGTCACAGATTCTTAGCTCTATTATAAAGACAGAATAAATTTGCTTTGTACTTTAACCTTTTAAGTAATGGATGACTTGCAAATCATTGCTCACTATATGAATGGAAAAAGGAAGATGTGTCTTCAAAATTTCTGTGTCCCGTTATGAAATAAAAGAAATACATGTACGTAATTGTACAGGATATGTAGAAAAAGTGAGCCAAATGTCATTTTTTAACTAAAGTTAATGCATAAATCCTCTAGTGGAGAAACAGAGAAGGATTAAGGAGGTTTTACAACATTCAAATTACTATATGATGTTTAAAATGAAAGAAATACAGTACATGTAAAAGCAAAGTATATGTATGAAAAAAGTGGGCAAACATATTTAAATAAGTAAGTAAGTAAGTAACTTTATTGTCGCATTGATTATACATACAACGTGAAAATCTTCTTAGCATAGAGCTCATCCGTATAATTACAAAGGGAGAATAAAAAATAAATACATATGTTGTAAAAAAGAGAGGTCAGCAGAAGGCAAAAAAATTATAAAGTTTATACTCATCGGGATAAGAGAATACTTAAATCTACTTGTGTGCATCTTTAGGAGTGCTAGCCTTTTGCCCGATCTCAGAAATTTATACTGGCATTGCAGTGGGTGCTGAACATCATTCATAATTTTTCTTACTTGTTTTATTACAACTGTATTGTATAACTTATCTAAAGATTCAGTTCTAGCTTGGTGTTTACCAGCAGTCTTTACAATTTTCTTCAATTTATTTTTGTCTTTACATGCTAAAGTTCCATAACAGATTGGAATTGAGAAGCACAAAATTGATTCAATTACTGCCTTATGAAACAGTGTTAATATTAACTTGTCTGTGTGAAGGTTATTCAGCACTCTTAGAAAATGAATACGCTGTTGACACCTTTTGTACAGTTTTAGTGTATTGGGAGTTCTTGTTAGTATATCACTAATAACTATGTCTAGATATTTGTATGTTTTTACTCTTTCAACTTGTTCATTATCTTGGATCTGGAAAAATGTTATTTGCCCTAAAATCTGTTACCATTTCTTTCGTTTTCTTTACATTTAGGTTCAAATAGTTATTGTTGTGTCCTATTAAAATGGAAAGAAATTCATATAAAAATAAAGGATGCATACAAAGTGTGAACTAATATATTTTTTATGTATTTGTTATAACACTAACTAAATGTGTAGATCCCCCAGAAGAGTGGTGGAGGATGATGTGCATCACTGAGTTGCTGTTAACCCAAACAAGGCAGAAACTAAGGCTGTAGTTAGTGACCATACGAGTGTCATGATATTGGTGCGCAGTTCAAATAAAGCCCACAAAAATTATTCCTCCTATTGCAAATCCTGTTGTACATTAGTTGGTCCACTGTATACACCTCCTGTCAGTGAAGAGTTAATTTCCCATGACTAGCATTACTTGATAATTTTAGATTTTTGTATAGATTAATTATTTTTACATTTCTTTGCACGTTTGAAAATAACACAAAATTGTGCATCCAGAGTGATGGCCAAATCCTTATATATATAGGACAGATTTGCTAATTCAGTATCAGACTTGGTGGGATAAATGATTCAATTGATCTTCTTGTTTAGATATGCATATGAATCTCACATATGTTTACCAATGTGTATGTCCCAAACTTTTGTATTCAATCTTTAGCTTTAATTGATCATGTATTTTGATCATACAGTACTCTTTTATAGACCCTTGACTTTAGTTTAAGATGGTGTTAATGATTAACCATACATGGTGAAATCTCATTTTGTCACAATTCAAGTTCTAAGATGGAGGAAAAGCACATTAATGTTTGTGTCCATTTTTGCATCTAGATTTGTCTCTTTTCTTGTTGAATTAAACTATGATGGATTTTTTCTTTTTTAAGGCTCCTCACAGACTAAAGTCCACATCAAGGCCAGGCCCTTGTTGAAATATAGAGAGAATTGAGAAAGGGGGAAAAAAGACAGGGAAAGTATTTACAGATTATTGAGAAAGTGAAAGACCTGTCTCTTGAAATAAGCCAGGTCATAGTTATTGGGAAAGACATGAGAAGGTAGAGATTACTCATCTTTGATAAGATATTTTGATGAGGGCATGTATTGTCTTTCCATCCCATCCCTGATGTGGGGAATGATAAGCCACCCCCTGGAGGGAGTTCCCAAAGGGAATGGGCATCAGAGATATAGATGGAAGATAGATATAAGCCATCCTTTTTAATGATTTGCCTTTCTGTTCTCATACACACCTAGGCTGATGAGCTATGTTAGATTTAGAGAACTCTTTTCCTTTTCCCCTCGATCCTTCTTACTTGTGGGACACAACGTTATAAGTGACAAGAACTTGAATACTTACAATTATAGTGAACCTTGTGTATAAATTGACACTGATAAAAGATATATAGTATAGCAGTTATGAATAAAAGATTTAACTTATGCCCCTATATATTCATAATCAGATATTACTGTTTCACCTTGCATAGAAAAACTCTTTCATTATTTAATCTATATTGCTTGAAATTATACTGAATAGAACATTGTCTTTTGCAGGAAGAAGAACAAGCACACCATTTCTTGACTGCAGAAGAGGAACATGTAATGGTAATTACCAGAGTTTTCTCTCTCAACATATCTTTTTATAATTGTAAGACATTTGTTTTTTGGCATTTTGCAAGTGAATTGTTGGGTAAGTTTCAAAAGATTGTGAAAGCCTAGAACTATTGGTATGATGTTTTTGATGTCCATTCTTGTCATGCATGCCATAAGCAATGCTATGTGCTATTATCTGCCTTTATTTCTCTTTCTCTATTATTTCTGAACATAACATTATGGAAATAACGACAATATGCTCTTTGAATATAGAAGAAGAATATGAGCAGCTAGCAGCAAGTGATGTAAAGAACACAAAGATTGATTAAAGAATTTATCTGGAATATTACTTTTAACCCTTAAACTGCATAGTCGATCGTAACCCTTTGGCTGTGACTAAATTTGTTATGCAGAATGTTTCCTCTGGCTGCTGAATATGAATAGTCCACAGTTGTCAAAAAAGTTTATACGTACTCTGCAATTCATCGACCCTTCCCTAGCCAGGAATTAGCTCCAGGGCCCCATAAAGTGCTGCTCTGATGTGGTGGCTGGCTGAAACTTCACACTTACACAATAACTAAGTTAGCTGATGGCTGCCACCCACTCAGAGATTCATTTATTTGTTTTTTCTTTTTACATTTTTTTCTCTATTATTTGGGTAATTTGTAGATATTTTAGAAAAAAAATATGTATGATATATTTTGTTGAGATGTGAGTTGGCAAAATAATGCTGCTTAGTGTCCCAATAAATTTAACTGTTAGATGTTGTTTTAAAGAACTATTAATGCCAGATATAGAAACAATATGGATTTTCCTTTATGAAAATGTAGTAAAAAATGACGAGTTACTACTTTTATACATTACTGGAGAATTGGCTCCTCTGAAATGTAGCTGCAAATTCAGTACACAGATAAAGTGTTAAGTGACTCCCCAGTGAGCAAAAAAACAAATAAAATAATTTCTTCCTTCAAAATATATGTAAAAAATAAAGAAGCAAAAATGTGTGGAAAGAGAGGTCATTATCTGGAAGGGCAAAAATGGGTATGTTTGAGGGTATAGTAAATAGTCCATGATGTATGGATGCAAGGCATCAACTGTAGATAAGGATGTGAGGTGGAGGGTGGATGTGTTGGAAAGTAAATGTTTGAGGACAGTATGTGGTGTGAGGTGGTTTTGATTGAGTAAATAATAAAAGGATAAAAGAGAGGTGTAGTAATAAGAAGAGTGTGGTTGAGAGAGCTGAAGAGGGTGTGCTGAAATGGTTTACTCAATGAAATCACCTCACACCACATGTTGGCCTCAAACATTTCATTTCCAAAATATCCACCCTCCTCTGCACAGCTGTTTCTATTGCCCATGCCTCTTATCCATATGATAGCACTGGAACCAGTGTACCTTCAAACATACCCATTTTTTCACTCCCAGATACTTTTTTTTTCCACACATTCTTCAGCACTCCCAGAACCTTTGCCCCCTCACCCAATGACTCGCACCTGCTTTCTTGGTTCTATTCACTGCCATGTCTACTCCAGGTATCTAAAACACTTCACTTCCTCCAAGTTTTCTCCTTTCAAACACATCCCAGCTAACCTGTCTCTCAGTCCTGGTAAACCTAATAACTTTGCTTTTATACACATTTACTCTCAACTTCTTTTTTACACTCTTCAAAACTCAGTCACCATCTTCTCCAGTTTCTCATTCGAATTTGCCACCTGTGCTGTATCATCAACAAACAACAGCAACTGACTCGCTTCCCAGGCCTTCTCATCCCTACAGACCTGTCTCTTCAAGACTCACATTTAAGTCCCTCACCAACCCGTCCATGAACAAATTAAATAACTGTGGTGGCATCACACACCCTTGGTGGAGACCAACCTTCACTTGGAATCATTCATCTCTCTCTTCCTACATGCCTTACACTCTTGGTAAAAACTTCTTTTTGCTTCAAGCAGCTTTCCTCCCACACTGTGTATTCTTATAATTTTTTCAACCATGTCATGTGCTTTCTTGAGATTCATATATGTCACATACTGATCCATCTGTTTCTTTAAGTATTTCTCATACACTTTCTTTAAAGTAAACACCTGATCCACACATCCTCCACCACTTCTGAAACCACATTGGTCCTCCCCAGTCTGATATTCTGTACATGCCATCACCCTCAGTAACAAAATTGTCCCATACAATTTACCAGGTACACTCAATAAACTTATACCTTTGTAGTTTGAATGTTCACCTTTAACCCCTTTGACTGTATACAGTGGTGCTATATATGTATTCCACCAATCCTCAGGCACCTCATCAAGATCCATACATACACTGAAAATCCTTAGCTCTCAATCACCAACACAGTCACCTTCTTCCTTTTATAAATTCAACTTCAGGTCCATCCACTCCACTTTCCTTGCCACATTTCATCTTATGTAAGGCTTTTACCACCTCTTCTCTCTTCACCAAACCACTCTCCATGACTCCCTCAATTTGCATGCCACCCTAACCCCAAACACCTTATATCTGCCACGGTTCCATTCATTGCCTTGTGCACTCCCAGGTATCTAAAGCGCTTCACTTCCTTCAGTTTTTCTCCATTCAGCTCAGTCCCCAACGAAACTGACCCTCAACTCTGCCAAACATAATAACCTTGCTTTTATTCACATGTACTCTCAGCTCCCTTCTTTCACACACCCTTCCAAACTCAGTCACCGACTTCTACAGTTTCATGTTCAAATCTGCCACCAGTGCTGTATCAACAGCAAACAACTAACTTACTTTCCAGGCCCTTTCATCCACTACAGACTACATACTTGCCCCTCTCTCCATGACTCTTTCATTTATCTAGCACACCACCCCATCCATAAATGAATTAAACAACCATGGTGACATTTCACAACCCTGTCAGAGACCTACCTTCCCATGGAATCATTCACTCTTTTCTCTTCCTAATCGTACACATGCCTTACACCCTCGTTAAAACTTCACTGCTTCTAGCTGCTTTCTTCCCACTCCATATATTCATAGGACCTTCCACAAGGCATCTCTGTCATCTCTATCATATGCTTTCTCCAGATCCATAGATTCCACATACAAATCCATTTGTTTCTTTGAGTATTTCTCACACACTTTCTTCAAAGCATACACCTGGTTAACACGTCCTCTGCCAATTTTGAAATCACATTGTTTCTCCCAGATCTGATGCTCTACTCATGCCTTTACTCTTACAATCACTACTCTCCCATTACCAGTTACACTCAACAAACTTTTGCCTGCGCAGTTGGTACACACCTTTATCCCCCTTGCCTTTATATAGTGGCACTATACATGCATTTTGTCAGTCCTTAGGCTGCTTACCATGATCCATACATACAATGAAAAACCTAATGAACCTATCAGCAACACAGTCACCCTCTTTGTTAATGAATTCAAAATCAGTACCATTGACTCCAGCTGCATTGCCACATTTCATTGTATGTAAGGCTTTCAATACCTTTTCTATCTTCACCATATTGTTGTTAATTATTATTATTAGAATTATTCTTATTTTGTAAACTTAAGAATGTTTTTATAAGGCTTCTGCAGCTTCAAGACTGCACTTAATTCAGGAGCAGGAAAAGGATGTACTCTTTTGGAGCTAAAGGGTGTACTTCTTTCCATCTGTTAAGAATTATATAACCCTACTGAAGGTGACCTCTCACTTATGCTGTTTATACATGTTTGTATGTACTTACACATACACATATATGTATTCTCACTTATGCTGTTTATACATGTTTGTATGTACTTACACATACACATATATGTACTTTTACATGAGACTTGTGTATATCCATCAAGGGTGACAAGAGTCAATTATGAGAAGGGAAGACATGATAAAAGCCTTATCATTAAGGGGTTTGAATACTGACCATTTTTTCATATGTATTGACAGGTTTTTTGAAAAAAATTGGAAACCATTAATACAAAGCTAAGAAATTAAGGCACTGGAAAATTTGAATTTGTGTTCTGTTTTTGATTTGTAGATATTATTTGAATTCTTTTGACAGGTTCGTGCCTATGAACATTCTCTGAGAGATTTTTGTAAGAAGTTCCGAGACCCAAGAGATGCTCGCATCAGAATGCTTTCCTCTGTAACAACAACAGCACAACATTATTTCAAACGATTTTATCTCTACAACTCCGTAATGGATTACCACCCTAAAGAAATTCTGTGAGTAGTTAAGGCATTTGTAGAAGGTGAATAAAAGTTAATTGTGAGGGAATGACAGTCTTAAAAATGATTATTTGCTGTATAAAATGTTGGTGCTTTGTGATTTGATTACCTTTGTGAAAAGGAATGCCATTAAGATTGGACAGTGAAATGATTGGTTTATTGACTTTAGATATATGAAGAATGATAGCTTATATATGAAGAATGATAGCATGTATTAACTGGGAAATCAGATGGCATTTATCAGTAAAAGTACCACTAGAGTAGGTAAGAGAATTTTTCCCAAGATATTTATGATTTTAAGCGGACTATATTACTTGCCTGCTTAGAAGATGTCAGTTAGGGTGACATGTCACAACCTTTAAGTTTTTCAAAGAGACCAACAATGTGGACAGTGAACAGTTCTTTAAGAGATGTAGGGATAGAGCACCCAGCGACATTACATGAAAATAAGTAAGAAACTTGTTAAAAATTATGTAAAGAAAGACTTCTAAAGTTTAATAGTGGTGGATGAATGGAAAAACATGAAAATAAGTAAGAAACTTGTTAAAAATTATGTAAAGAAAGACTTCTAAAGTATAATAGTGGTGGATGAATGGAAAAGAATGACTGAGGACGTGGTTAATACAGACAGCATATATATATACTTAAAGAGGTTGAATGACAGTAGAGAATGTTCTAGAAATGGAGCCCTGCAAGTGTAAAGATCCCACCCTTATACAGTAAAAATAATTAATTATGAAATTAATTTCTTGTACTGTATGGGAGATGGATCTTGACACTTGTGGTGCTCCATCTTGAACATTCTTACTGTCATACAACCTCTTGAATTTATATATGCTGAGTGCATTAACATGTCCTTAGTCATTCTTTTCAATTCATCCACCACTGTTATACTACAAAGGTATTTCTTTAAATGCTTTTTGACAAGTTTATTACTTATTCTTATGTCATGCCCTTTGGTTGTTCTATCCCTACATCTCTTAAAAGAACTCTTTACTGTCCATATTGTTGTTCCCTTTTAAAAACTTAAAGGTTAAGATCATGTCACCCCTCACTCTTCTATCTAACCATGTGTGCAGTAGTTGGTAGGCAGCAAATGACCAGGGGGGGTATATTACCAGTACTACCATCCTGGGTATTGGGAGGGTTAGTGATGTCTGCATAGTGAGCCATCACTTTAGTGATTGTCAGGTTGCACTCCTTTGACTGAGGTAGCCATCTTTTGTTTCTGCCTCTCCCACATGTGGACTACTGACATTCTGTCCACACACACACAATCTCTTCTTGTCATACATAACATTTGACAACAGTTAACTCACACAGCTCATTCTTCATAACTCTAGATTTTCGTGCAGTGAGCACTATGCACTAACCCTGCCTTTTAGCAAAATGTTAGAAGCAGTAGAAAGAAGCATTAGTTAGGAACATTTAGGCAGGAGCATTAGGTATAAACATTAGGTAAAATTTGTTGAAAGGAACATTAGGCAGGAGTGTTAGATAGAAATTGTCAGTAGGAACATGAGGTTGTAGCTTTTACAAGCACAGTGCTAGAGGTACCATCTGCAAAAGGCCTGTTAAAGATGAGGCACTAAAGGCTAAGAAGTGGCACTGGAGTTCACTAGTTATGGAGACTCTATAGTCATGGCCATCCCAATGAGGGAGTTCCAGGTGGGAACAGGCATCAGACATATAGATAGATAGAAGGTATTTACATGATGTGAAGTATGTTGATTTTGTAAGGATTGGCATTGACAGAGAGAGCTGTGGTAGTCAGAGGGCCAACCTGGGTGTGCTGAATTAATTCAGGTACATAGAAAGGATAAACAAAGAAAGACCGATTGACAGGATCTATGTTTAATAAGTAGAGGGAGTAAAGGGGAAGGGAGACAGATAGCAAAAGGGAAGGATGGAGTGAAGGAGGCTTTGGGTTATCTAGGTACGAACTGTCAGGTGTTTGAAAGGTTTACATTGGGTAGAATGAATTTAATTCTTTGGGAATGTAGAGGAAGACATACTTCTAGTTGGTTGAACCAAGGTACATTAAGTGGTCAGTGGTAAATCATAGAGTAATCTGATGGTCTTGGCTGTGAATGGTATGCCATCATCTTCTCGTTCCTGATGCAACCACACTAAAGTAAGGAAAATAGTTTGGTATAAAAAAGAATATGTACTCAAAATCTTGTTAAGTTTAATGCTTCCAAGACCCTATCTCTACCCATCTCTCGAAAACTCCTCATAACTCTCGTTTCTCCTTTGACGTTTATGTAATTCCACCTCATGACTCAATGAACATGCTTAGCGTTACTGTAACATCCACTCTTTTTTGGAAACCCCACTTTACAGGAATAGCTAAGTTTGTCTCTAAGAAACCGGGTAACCTGTTTAGATGTCGAAACTTCTTCTCTCCTGAACAGTTGCTCTGTTTATACAAGGGATTGATTCATCCTTGTATGGAGTACTGTTCTCACATTTGGTGTGGTTCTAGATCTGTTACCTTATTTGACAGAGTTGAGTCGAAAGCATTCTGACTTTATACACTGTTCCAGGCTAACTTCCATATTTAATTTCCCTGCCCTGTGCTGCAATGTTGGTTCACATTCCCTCTTCTGTAGGTATTACTTTGGTTTTTGCTCCTGAGAGCTGGCTGCTTGTATGCCCCCACCACTAAGTAGACCACGCAATACTTGGCAAGCTGCTGCATCACGATTATTGTGTGGCCATCGGGAACTCAAAAGTGGGCCGTTTTGATACCTGCTTCTTTCCCTACACATTGAAACTTTGGAACTCTCTGCCTTCCCATGTCTTTCCCAATAACTTTGACCTTGTACATTTCAAAAGACAGGTCTTTCACTTTTTCAAAAATTCGTAGATACTTTCCCTTGTCTTCTTTTTCAGTTTCATAATTCCCTATATTTCAATTTAGGCCTGGCCTCGATGTGCACTTTTGTCCGTGACTGGAGCCTTCAACATAAAATTTATATAATTCTTCTTTTTTTCTCTCATACTTGATCGCCATTTCCTGTATTAGCGAGGTAGCACCAGGAACAGACAAAGAAAGGCCACTTTTGCTCACATCAATTCTCTAGTTGTCATGTGCATTGTAAGGAAACCACACCTCCCCATCCACAACTATGCCCCACAGACCTTTCCATGGTTTACCCCAGCAGCTTCACATTCCCTGATTCAGTCTGTTGACTGCACATCATTCCAGTTCACTCTATCCCGTACACACCTTTCACCGTCATGCATGTTCAGACCCCGGCCACTGAAAATCTCTCGCTCCATCCTTCCATCTCCAGTTTGAAGTCTCCCTTCTCCTTGTTCCCTTTACTTCTGACAAATAAATCCTCTTTGTTAACCTTTCCCCACTCATTTCATCCATGTATCAAAACCTTTTCATCACAGCTTCTTCAGTTTTGTCAACCAATCTCTTTTTATTACTTTACCTCTCTCTTAACCTTTAATACTATCTTAGTCATACCACCTCATGCCACTCATTGTCCTCAGACATTTCATTTCTTGCAAATCCAATCTGTGTCACCCATCCTCATCTATAGCCTATGCCTCGCATCCATGTAATATTGTTGGAATTACTATGCCTTCAAACATACCTATTTTTGCTCTCTCGGATAATAATTTTTCTTTCCACACATTATTCAGTGCCCCAGAATTTTTGCTCCCACACCTACCTTATGACACCACCACTTCCATGGTTCCATTCACAGCCATGTCCACTCCCAGGTGTCTAAAACACTTCATTTCCTTCCATTTGTTCTCCATTTAAACTCACACCCCAATTTACCTACCCCTCAACTGTGCTAAACCTAATAACCTTGCTTTCACTCACACTTAAATTCAAAATCTTCCTTTCATACACACTTCCAAATTTATTCACCATTTTCTGATGTTTATCACTTGAATATGCCACCGGTACTGTATCATTAGCAAACAACAACTGACTCACTTCCCAGGCCTTCGCATCCTTTCAGACTACATATTTGCACCTCTCTCTAAGACTGACATTTACGTCCCTCACTACCCCATCCAAAAGCAAATTAAACAGCCATGGTGACATCATACACCTCTGCTGCACACCGACCTTCACTTGGAACCATCCATTCACTTTCCTCTCTTTTTATTCTTGTACACACACACACACCCACACACACACACACACACACACACACACACACATTCATGCATATAGTATAATATTATTATTATTATACTTCATTGCTGTTTCCTGCACTAGCAAGGTAGCACCAGGAAACAGACAAAGAAAGGTCCATCCACTCACATACACACATATATACATACATGCACATATATGCACAATACATACATGCATAATACATACATATACATATATGTTTTTAATATACTTGATTGCTGTTTTGTGCTTCAGCAAGATAGCACCAGGAAACAGACGAAGGAAGGTTCATCCATTCACACACACACACACACACACACACACACACACACACACACACACACACAACCCACACACACCCACACCCCAC
>JAYMFT010272331.1:0-10608 GCA_038088735.1 Panulirus argus
GAGAGAGAGAGAGAGAGAGAGAGAGAGAGAGAGAGAGAGAGAGAGAGCTCGTTGGAGGGTCTTTAGGAAAGGAGTCTGGGTGGTGAACGGATTTGGAGGTCTGGAGGGAGATGAGTTTTTTTGGAGGGTAGTCTAGAGGAAGGGGGATGGGAAAGGAATGTTAGGGGTCTGATGCGTACTGGTAACACTATTAGATCACCCGTCTTGTGACCTGGTCAACATTGGATCACCAGGGGGTATGTATACCTTGGCAAAACCGTGGGTTCGACTTCACGAACCCAACATGCTTATGATTTATGTGGAGAACATTTCTTAAATAGAGGGCCAGATGTATGGAAAAAGGAGGTTGAGGGAGGTACAGTGAGGGAGAAGCAGGAGTCGAGAAGGAACATTAATGGAGTGATGGAGCCGAGTGATGGGCATATAGAGGGAAAGGAGTATAGATGGTATACATAATGGAGTCACTGTATGATGAGAGAGAGTATGAGTAAATATATACTGACAAGCGTACGAGCATATGTGGTAAATATGTATGCAGGGGGGGGGGGAGATGCCGGCCACCACATCCTACAGTAGTGAAATATCACCGTTCTAAAGACTCCGTCTGTAATGGAGTTGCCATTTACCCGAGGGGAGTTTGCATTCCCCCGCATGCGGTTACGCTGTAAGTTATACAAGCGTGTTGGCAGAGCGGCTGAGAGGTATCTCCCCCCTAACCCCCTTCCCCCTTGTAATGACTGGGTCTTGTTGGGTGGGTGGGGGGGGGTGGTCGTAAATATAATCCATCCACGCTACACGAACGCAAAGCCCTAAATAAGACAGAAGGGTCTTTTAAGTCTCTACAGACGTTCTTTTATGCTCAAACCCCAAACACCTAGAACGTCATCCAATCCTCAAGCGATTCTGTAAACGCTTTAGTCAATCCTCTTTCTTCAGTTATGGGACCGATTTTACTTCTTGAGCGACTGTGGACAGAGTTTCGCATCCCTCTAAAGAAGACGTTAATTCCTTAACAATGTCTGAATGCGAGTTTCAGACAAGGTAGGACTTTTCATAACCCGAACATTTTGCTAAATTTTCATGTTGGCTTCGAGTTGTTGCAATTCTTCGGTTCCATATAATCTAGAGTGGAAAATAGAAAAGAAAATCATTTTATATGAGCAAATATTGTCATGAATCTTAGACAATCCAGGAGGAGGCAAAATCGCAAAAAAGATAGATATAAAAGAAAACATTCGCAAGTCTAATATACAGTGGCCAATCGACACTGCGTTACCAGCAGTGTATATGTTAAGCTGTGTCAGTAGTGAGTAACTATGAACTTAGTTTCACCCTCTTATTTTCGAGTATGCGCAGAAATGAGAGAAGGCATTCAAAGAATACAAAATAATGCAAGAAAATGCAAGCACCACCGGACCACTAGTGGGTCCTTTCGAGGCTGTCTGTGACAGCGGACCAAATCAGAGACCCTGACATTATTGTCCTAAAGACAAGAAAGAAAAAAAAAATATGACATGAGGAGAGATATCTGTACACTTTACGTGCAAAAATTCCGATTCGTTGAGGTTTTATATCATTTCTCCCCTTTGCTTGAGAAAATTGGGTATCCTTACAAAAATTTGAAAAGAATTCTAAGGATTCCTAAGATCGAACTTAAGAATGATACAGCATCATTGTGGTTACGAAAATCAACCATCCTCAAACGTCTCGCGTTTTGCGGATGGACCCAAGTAACAGCATCTTGCACCTCCGACCACACGATTTTCCCTCCTCCTCCTCCTTTAAGGACGTGGGTATCACACCGTCTCGCCTCCCCCCCTCCACACCACCACCACGCCTGTCTCGAAGAATTCTTCACCTCCATTCACCACAGGTCCGCCAACATGGCTCCCAGCCGGTGGGCTGGAGATGACGCTGCTCACACCGGTATAAATACAAATCCTGTGCGGCCCATTCACCGTGCTATTCCCTTGACTGGTCGTGCGGATAATCCCCGGCGTTCTTGTTACCAGTATAATTACGGCCATTCACCGCTAGATGGCCTCCCACGGCGCATCACGTGACCTGCCGGCGACGTCCCGCCTCTGAGTAGCAGAGCCACTCCAGGTCTCGCTGATCTTTATCAACAAATATCACATAAATCAAAGCCATTCATCATCAATAAGAAACGCCCGCGTCCTGATATATCATCCAAGGACAGGATAATGCATTAAATTTGTAAGAATAAGCTGATAAGATGGGTAATGAATGGGTTCTTTGAGTGTCACACTTCAGGAGCACTCGCGATAAAGTGGGCCGAGACGTTTAAAGGTAGCACTTAAGTTATTCATACTGACGATAACACGAGCAGACCCTTGTAATAACTGCAGCGGGAGGTACTAAACAGGTGTGTTTTGCTTTTTCTCCCCACAGAGCATCATTCACGTTGCAGGGTTTTCTTGAGAGCCTTATTAATCAACTCTTTGCCTCGACCGCCTCATTAACAATGGGGTGGTAGGCTTGTATCGAACTAAAGTTTTACAAAGCGTTCTTCATTCAGGGGGCTTCCACCGTAACCAGGGGATTGCACAAGCTAATGTTAGTCTTCGTCCTCCTTTAACAAGACGAGTCTTATTAGCTTTGCATGCATAATACGCAGATAAAAGGCTGTGAACACTGCCTAATGAAGATGAGGACGACCTGTATACGCACGCATTTAGCATCCACTGAAAGAGGGATTCTTTGAAACACGCATCTTCCTGTTGCATTAAACGAGCTCTTAGTAATTAGTACATTTAATGTACGTCGTACGCAAGATATTTTCAAAAGATTTGTAACACAAAAATAATACGTGTTACAAGAGACATCGAACATGAGGAGGGTTAAATGATTTAAAAGCTCACGTTACCTATTTTCAAATTCATAAGACAAACAGAACATGTATGGCGGGCTGGACACATTACTTATCTACAAGACGAAGTACAAGCTTGTGACGATATCCACAGATGCGCGAGGAAGAAATTTAAGTGGAGACAAAAAGCTTCAATTATAACATCCCGTCTTGGCATAAGGTCATGGATTCGGGGCCACACAAATCTTCAAATGAACCTCATATGTGAGTGTATGTAAGGATTATGAACTCGGGTGTGGGGGTAAGCCCCTCATACACACACACACACATAAGGGTTCGAATCCTGGGCGAGGCAGTTGGCTTACACCCAATCCAAGTGTTCATCCTCCCCTTGGGGCTGGTTGATAAATCGGTAACTGATGTGTGTGTGTGTGTGTGTGTGTGTGTGTGTGTGTGTGTGTGTGTGTGTGTGTGTGTGTAAGAGTAAAATACTTAGTACATATATACAAGGTTAAGAGACGGGGCAACACGGGTGTACAACTCTCTACCTGTAAAATAAATAGTAATCTCATACACACGACCGGTCTATCCTCATGTGGTCGGTCTCCACATAAAAACAGTGTGAAGCAGCAGCCAGTTGAATGCCGCAGGTTCAGTCCTTAGTGACTGTGACACACGCGGAAAGCTCACAGTATCAGAGGTATAAAATAATACCTGTGGAGCAGAAAAGGAGCACCAACACTGCATTGGGAGTTACGAGATGGTTGGTAGAAGATACCATGAGAGCTAGTCGGACAGGAGGTTCTGATTCCACTATAACATCCTAATTAGTGATGTTAATAAGCGGTCTTTAATTACAGCCCGTAATTAAAGACAAACAAAAATGTCCTGGAAAAGTACAACACTAGATGTGAATGGAGTCACAGCACAGCACCAACTGACGTAAAGTCGTTTGAGAGATTATTTATTCATAGAAAATAAAACGAAAAAAAACTCTTTGTGACATCCAAGTGTTTGTTAGTTTTGATATCGAGGAATCTGTTACTTTCTCCCATCTTGTTTGATTATTGTTAGTGCAATTTCTGTCTACCTTGTACACAATCGTCTTTCTGTTATTTTCTCGTATATTCAAAGTCGCGAGGCTACGTTCCCTGACTTGTCGAATAATGCATTAACGTATTACAGAAGAAGAAAGACTGAAAATACTGGAATCTGTGTAGATACAAGGGGTAACTAGATATGCTTACGACTGTCGGATAATTAAGAAATATCAAAATGGCACTGAAAAATTGACCAAAACATGACTTAAATTTGTTCGCAAGTCAGATACGTTAAAATACAAGTACGAAAAACAACACAAGACTGGAAAAATGGTTAGAAACATTAAGACTTAGTTGTCCTAAGCCGAGAAAATGGAATCTAAATAATAAACACAAAAAGTGATTACTTTGGAATCATGAGATCAACTCATAATTGATCTTTAAGAATGTAGTCACTATAAAAGTGTCATTAACATACCATTTAAAAACATATTAACGATCAAACACCTGAAACCATAACAAATATGAAATAGTGACATCCTATACACCTTAAAACCACATGATCAAAAAATTAAGGGCAATTTTCGTTCAGCCAACGACGGCAGGGAACAAAGAGCAGCTACTGAGACTCGATGATTGGCTGAACACCCCTTGTGCTTCGCGCTGACTCGTCAGACGGACTACCGGCAATCGTCGAAGAAGGGCTGTTTATAACCGGCAGCAAACCTAGTCCCAACTGAATCGAACCTGACCAAACTGAGCATGAAACATACAAGAGTACCCCAAAGCTAACGCACCCGACGACGTCCGCACCGAGTCAACACACCCACCCGACGAGGAGGGCCGACCCACACGTACGTACCTGTCTATGCAAGACTGTTGGCCACTTGTGTCACACGCTAAGTGGTAACTCACAGCATCCGGAGGAGGGGTGAAGCCCACCGGTGATAAAACGCACGATATCTGATGATGGTTTAATTGGATGCTTTTAAAGTTCTGTCGTCCACAGTGACGGAGGAAAGAGAAGTGTCATAAATAGAGAAGAAATCTAAAACTGAAACGAATCTGGTTCTGTGATATATGACTTCAATCAGCGACGTACAAGTGGGTAGTTGAAATATTAAAAAAAAAAAAGGGGGGGGGACATACGTAATTGAAGTCTCACCATTTGTTAAAGGAATACCAAAAATATAAATAAGAAATTTTACCAATGCTTCGTTTAGTTTCTTTTGTTAGCCCTGTGGCTTCAAGGTACTGATCAAACAAACTCACTATAATTACTTTGCGAGCTAATTCACTAGCATCACTTTACATGCCAATCCACTACCACAAGTTTATAAGCTAATCCATTTACATCACTTTACAAGATAATCCACCAATATCACTTTACGGGCCAATCCACTAAAATCACTTTACAAGCTAGTCCACAAACATCACCCTTAATCTCATTTCCCTTTCCCTCCTCCTCCTCCTCTCTTATCTTCCCCCTTCCGCCTATCCTCATCAGAGGTATGACACGAGGTACGTATGCTAGTGTCTCTGTACCTCTAGCTTGGCCTCGACTCTGGAAGAACTGTAATCTGAAGAGCGTTTCCCATTCTTTCACATTACGAAGCGTTACGTTGGTACCCCACATTCAACAGCAGTCTCCCCGCTGGCCCTTGAGAGTTGGCCTGAGAATACGTACCTTCCAGTAACACGCCCCAGGCGACCTCACCCTGGAACACACACACACACACACACACACATCTGGTAATGATGATCACTCGCCTTAGTTGATCTGGAAGCGTGCCTCGCTGCCAGACGCCCCTTGCTGAATAGTCCAAACCACAGGAAACGGCAAGGGGAGGGGGAGCATGTGAAACAACCGTAGGTCGTCCATCATCCTTGGAAATCATTTTCCTTTTAGTCGATGGAAATGATTGTTTGTGGGTCGCTCTCGCACCCTACTAAAGGTCATTAGAGGTCGTTAATGATCATTTATGGGGAGCTAGGGAGAACCAGAGCGACTGATGACCTCTGGATGGAACCATGCATCGTTAGGTTGGTTCTGGAACTCTCGGTGATCATTTAAGACCTCCGAAGACCATTAGTGATTTCTCACGTTCCATCTAGGACCACTGACGACCACCGGCAGTTGTCTGTGTCCTGGGATCCTGAAATGTATTTAAAGTCTTTAAAATTCGACTTGGAACTTTAAGGAGCTACTGATGACTATCCAAGACCACTTACGAACATTATGTAATATTGAAAACTATCCAAAACCACTTGGATCTATTAAAGACCATCATAATCAATTCGTATCAGAAGATATGAGGACCAGTGGAGACCCTCATTGGCTTTTCGCCACAAGCTGAAAGGATCACAAAACAAAACATCATCACTAACACCTCGGACTACCAAGGGACACCAGGAACCAACAGATACCCCAAGAATATTAGAAGTATCTGTTCCTTCAAGAGTCTAGGCCATTAGTCTTCCAGTGACAAGACGGCGTTACCGTACTCCGCCTGCTTGCGGTTATGCAGCGAGAGAAAAAAGTCACCTTCGGCGAGGCTCCATCATCGGCGTAAAAACTCGTCGCTGAACTTCTTACTCCAGAGGAGTCCATCCTGTCCCAGCTACTAATTGTAGCGCCACCTTGAGGCTGCAAGTATTGGAGAAGGGGTCCTGGGGCTGTAAATAAACCAAAAAGCATGAGACCATTTGCTGTAGATCGCGAGCAACAATGGAACTCAGAAGACTTGAAAGGGAACTCGACACTCAGACACTGCGAACTGCCATTGCTGACCTGCAGATGCAATTCTGTGCCAATAACTACCACTGTACACCACTGGCTACCGCTACGAATAACTAAACAACCACTAGAAGCCGTTAGCTACACCTGGGCGAACTTTAAAAAGCACCATACAAGGAGAGCAGCAAAACCCCAAACGATCTAGATAAGCAGGAAGCGGATGATGGATGCCCACAACTTGAGACCCGCTGACGCGGCCAAGGTGAGTGGCGGATGCCAAGCGAGGAGACCACAGCTACAGACTTGAATGACCAACATTTCAATTTGCATAATTACATAAAAGGAAGTTGAATAACCAACATTTTATTTAATCATATAAAGGAAGTTGATGATAACAACGAGTCCCTGATCTAAGAAACACACCAGGGAAAAAGATTTGCAAGATTCAGTAGCATCGTACTCTGAGGACGTCTTGTAATTTCCTCTTTTATATATATCTACTAGCTGAAATTATCTCACAATCATCAGAATGGACCACAGTCTCGCTCCGCAGAGACGGCAGGAAGCATCTGAACTGCGAGGTACCACTGGACAATTCCTGAAACTAGGAGACAAGACACACATCTCGTGGCAGAGTTAAGAGACGGTTCCCACATATGCACAAAGACACACACACACACACACACACCATGGCATTGTTGGGGGAGATACCAGAGCCATTCTCAGGGAAGAGAGAGACAGATGTATCGTTTGTCTCTCCCCCAAAGCTGTTCCTTCCACGTCTTGCTCTCGTTCCTTCCTGTTACTTCCATCACTCTCTCTTCCCCTCCTTTCCATTATCCGTTCCATGACCTTCGTCTGCCATTACGATAGCCTTTCCTCCCTGCTTCTCTCCCTTTTCCTGACCTCTAGTCTCCCTTCCCTTATCTTTTATCCTCTTCCCCTTCTCCTCCTCCTCCTCCTTACCCTTCTCTTCTCCCCATTTTCCTCTTCCTCCTATATTTCTGTCCCACCTCCTATCCACTCCCCCTCGCCATCTCCTCCTCCTCCTGCCCCTTTCTGCCCCCACCCCCCCCCTGCCATACCATTGTGGCTGTCGGAAAATAATCGTTTCCATTTGTGATTTACGAGACGCGAGAGAGAACCTGCATGGCTAACTTTGGCCATGCCAAGTGATATACAGGAGCTTTATTGCCCCATTATTGAAGAGCTGGCGATGAGCCATAGCCGGAGTCACGGGAGGGGGGGGGGTTGACTCGAGTTTTATTGATTCTGATTTGTATTCCTGATCTAATCATTAGATAAGGATTATCCCAGTCCAAATCCTCCACCCCCCTAGCCCCTCCCATCATCCCCCTCTCTCTCATTTTCTCCAATCAAAATGGAAATACGCATGACAATGAAAAGTGGATTTAGATGCGAGGATAAGCGGTTCTTGATATGCGGTGGGGTGGGAACGGACGGACAGACCACGTTCAGATCCCACACTTGGATGACAAAAGGTCTTAATAAGACAGTAAATTAAAAACAGGATATTTATAAGTAATACAAGTAACACACTTAATAAGACAGCTACTTAAAAACTGGATATCACAAGCAAATGCGAGTAAAACAAGTCCATGTGATTTCCTTGTATTTTCTTGATTCATACGCCCTAAATCACACCCATTCCTGTACCCCCTTAAACGCTTCCCTTACACCCTGGTACACCCTCTCCCATACATCCAGTACCACTGCTGCAAAAGCCCACTCCAAACTACATCCACATACTACACGACAGAACACATGGAAAAAAAAAAAAAAAGCTTTCCCTACACCACACAGAAGCATGAGATAAACCAAGCAAAGGCAAGACACAAACCACACAGAGGCTAACATAAAACAGGAAAACAGAAGAAGAAGGATCAAGTGAGGTCGATATTAAACATGCAGACACTGAGACGTACAACACCAAATAGGTTAACACACAAATATCAAAAGAGGCATAAGAAAAGGACATCACATGGACACTGAACAAACAAAACAGCACAGAGGTTAGCAAACGATCCTCATAGAGGCTGACAAACAAACATCACAGAGACTGACAAACACCAAAGAAGCTTACAAAAGCAAACAACGACAAACAAACATCACAGAAGCTGAACAAACAGACACTGACAAACATCACAGAAGCTGACAAACGGAAAGTGACAAACATCATAGAGGCTGACACACAAACATCACAAACATCACCAAAGCTGATACACATCACGTTACGCTGACAAAGCATACACAGAGAGACAAAACCATTGCACCTGGACCGACGCAAACCACACACTGACTACCACACTAAACCACACAGACGCGTCTGCACCACAAAGAAGAGGACAAACCAAACGAGGACTAACGTACAAGCACACCGGGTGGCTGCCAAACCACAAAGAAACTCTCGAGAGATACTCACACAGGGAGCCGACAAACCACATCTATACCAACACAAACCACACTGCCTTCTGATAAACCACATGGGGTCTATCCTAAACCACACAGTCTGTCTAATAAAACAGCAAATATTGACTTTACGGGGCAATAAACCAAGGACTCGTAAATCGCAGGTTGACTTCCCCTCGCCAAAAAAGCACGAAAACAATTCACACTGGCAGCCATGATGAAATTCATAATGGTGACCGCCGGGTAGTACATCTTTTGGAGTCCGCCAAGCAGTACATGTTGGTGACCGCCGGGTGGTACATCTTGGGGACCGCCGGGTGGTACACTTTGATGACCGCCAGGGTAGTACATCTTGGTGACCGCCAGGTAGTACATCTTGGAGGCAGCCAGAGAGTACATCTCGAAGCTCCTTCGCTATTTGACATCTTTCAGACAACCATCTCTTGCCTTCTACTTTGTGTGTGTGTGTGTGTGTGTGTGTGTGTGTGTCACAATACAATGATAAACACGATGGGAAGCCTTGAGACGTGGTGTCTGTTCTGGAAAGTACCCAAGCCACTCTTACCGTCCCCGCAGAGACAAACGAGTCGGCCGCTACCTTGCTCATGAAAAAAAGTCTTACGATCTCACAAACCCCAAAGGAATTTTCAGTTCACATCGCGAAGTGATTCTTCCGTGGCTCGTCTATGGAGGTTGGAGATTCGTAAGAACCAGAGGCTGTGGATGACGATGCTTCATTTGCTGAGGTGAAGGTGAATTAGGTGATCACCTAATGACATCCGCGTAACCTTGTGATAAGGGTTGAGACCCTCACTCCCTTAGGGAAGGTCTCCACCCCCGTCAGGCAGCTCTCCCCTACCTCCTAACAGTCTTCCGGTCCTTGAGAACCAGCTGCTTATCTAGGGGGGTTTCATCCCCTTATCCGGCATGTCCCCAAGTCATCCGGACACTAAGACCTCCATATACAACGGCTCGCCTCCACCGGACCATTGCTCAACATTTCATTACACTGACAGAGACGTCTGACTTCATTTCGCCTAACTGACCACGTCCGCAAGTCCCCCGCAGTGTGTGTGTTGTCCACGTCGCTCCGCGTCGGAGACTCAAGGGACACAGCGTCTTCAGCGACGTCGAAGACACGAAGGGCGTGGGCGGTGCTGGGGTGAGATAGGGAAGGGGTGGGACACTGGCGGCGATACGACCTCCCTCTCGGAGATAGAAATTATCCTCATTGCATTTATATTCCCTCATCCATGCTGGTTATAGACGCAAGATCCGTCATTGCGATAAGCCGGAGAGATACCGGGGATGTAAACATAAGATTTAACGCACTCGTTATCCAGAAAAGGAAGCGTTCTCCGAGATGGTGGGTGCGTCTCCGGTGTTACGAAGATCCGACAACACTACAGAAACGTCCAAGACGAAACACACTGGCGGACGGACGGCAGAAAACACTCGACGGCATTCTCCTTAAGGAAATACCCTCAACTAAGGTCGTTAGAGAGAGAGAGAGAGAGAGAGAGAGAGAGAGAGAGAGAGAGAGAGAGAGAGAGAGAGAGAGAGAGAGAGAG
>JAYMFT010272342.1:0-10608 GCA_038088735.1 Panulirus argus
TCTCTCTCTCTCTCTCTCTCTCTCTCTCTCTCTCTCTCTCTCTCTCTCTCTCTCTCTCTCTCTCCCTCCCTCCTCCTCCTCCTCATCGACGGCTGCCCAGAGTGTGGAAGATGAGTTCCTTTTCATAGAAAGTTCACACCAATCGCTCGCGATCTACTGACCGCTTAAGCTCTCGGAACAAGTTGAGGACATCTGAGCTGGCAGGGGCACTGGAAGCGATCGTCCGCGGCGATATGCAGGGTACAACCAGTGAGTTCAAAACTACTCGGATGTAGACGTCAGCGACATTTGCACGCTGGTAAATACACTCTATAATCCCGGAGGCGCACCTCACCTCACCTCTCCCACCCAGCGCGATTGGAACTGACGGAAATGGTGATTTCACGCTTGCATTTATGGCACCGAGAGACAAGCCTCCTTCATGAGGACTAATGGATGGCATAGTTTTATGTCAGGGCCGCGCCTCTTGTCTCCGGCTGACACGAGCGGCCACAATGAAGTACCCCTTCAGAGAAGGGAGCTTTGTTATAGGGTGGGGGGGGGCGCTCCTCACACAGACGGATCAGGCTTCGGAACAAGCAGTGTCACCCGTGAAAGGGAATAGTGAAAGGGGAGGGATGAAAACTCTACCTGACGCGTGATCGAAACACACACACACACAAGCCAGTTTGCTTAGAACACGATTTTTGACCACTCGCCCCGCTGGGTATGTCCCCACGTCCGACCGTCCGCTCGTGGCCACCACAGTCGAGGTGAAATGCGACGTCGTGGTTGGAAGAGCTACGCAGAGGAGTGAAAGACGAGGCTGGTTTTTGCGATGGTACTAGAAACAATTCAGTAATCAGGTACCGTGTTCTTATGGTTTGGGAGACAGTTGCATTATACAAATACCATACTGTGAATGTAGGTGGAAAAAATTTTCATCGTATGAATACCATATTGTCTTACCTCATGTTGGATTCAAATCGGGCCACATGTATGATAAGAGCCTATAAAGGGTCTTGGATTTCTCCCTCACGCTCGAAGAAGGCTGGTAGATGTGTCGCTTGACACTGACGGCCTTAATTATCCAGGCAGTTGATGTGCCGGAAAGCCAAACAACCAACCACCCCGAGCTTAAAAGGTATTCCCACAGACGAGCAGGCAGCAATTAAGGAGTAAGTTCGAGTTATACGACCAGGTTGAAGGCGAAGAAGAAGACCCTTCTCTGGGAAGAGACTGATGTAAAATGAAAACATAGGCTATACTTATTGCTCCTTAAAACCACGAGATAATAGATTTTTTTTTTCAGAGTAATGAGCAATCAGCTGGTTCCCTGCGGCTAATGACTACTGGTAGCAACTGTGGGAAGAACCATAGAGGCGAATTAGCCCCAGACTAATTACCGAGTGCTAATTAGGTACTCGTTGAGTATAATTGGAAAAGGAGAAAAGTTTTCTTTGAAACTGCAATAGGGCTTCCAAGAGGGTTGAGTGATTCCCTCTTTGCTGATATATGAGAGCCCAATTTCGGTTTCAAAACGTGCTTAGCGATCATATTTGACGTTAATCACTAATTCTTATTTCGTATAATGATAATGAAAATCCCCATCGTAACAAATTTCTTGAAATGGGTTTCCGTGTACTCACACAAGGGCAAAACACGTTTGAATGCTGGAAACGCATTTGGGAATTTCACTTGTTTGTAGCTGATAGGCAAGCTTGGGAGAAATGCTGTGGCAGGAGGGTCATAAAATACTGCACATATAATTTTAGTGATTGAAACTGAACGTAATCATAGTGAGGCATTATATTATTGTACGAATCAGTGAATATCTTAGAAGATTCATCTGTTTGTGGTAAATGTGCATGCTGGGCATCATGGTGGCAGATGTGAGTGAGATACTGCATAAGATGGTGTCTGAGTTTGGCAGAGGCACACGAGAGTAAGTTTTTTCCCTGTTGTTGAAATCAGCCTAAAGCGTGGAGAGACATTCAAAATCTGTGTCGGGAACTCCTTCTCCCGCGGGCCGTGACCACAGAGCACCGTGTGTGAGGTTGGCAGGATGGTTGAGGCGAGGAATCAGGAACTGTTGGAATAAGAATTTTATAAGGCAAATTGCTGTTACTGCCATGGGCACCTGCAAAAAACATCTCCTGGGAATACATTGGAACAAAGATGGTTTTGTAGACTGTGTGGGCTAATAGACCTGTCAGCTGCCAGGGTCATTTTAAGGCCGTCAGCATCGTACTAACACATCCAACGACCGAAGAAGATTTCAACACCCTCTTCAGGTGTTAAATATGATTCTTTAAGGCCATGTTCATTCTCACTGTGTTTATGGCCTGTGTATGAAAGAGACATTGCATCTCCCTCTTTCTCTCTCTCTCTCTCTCCCCACTGTTCTCGTGCCGGTGACTTGCTGTGTAGGATGATGCTGCGTCTCACCACCATCCTGTGGGAGCAGAATACAAATGTGGAGTTCGCTGCGCTGACCACGATCATCTGTATGGCCGGGGATCAGGGGCCCCAGCGTAATAAGATGGCTAATGTACAGAGAGAAAGAGACAGTCAGGAACCGCTAGTATTTCAAACCATAGCTTTTCTCCCTCAGCCGAGACTCTCTCTCTCTCTTACGTGTTGTTGGTGATGTCGGAGTAGCGGGGTAAGGAAGAAGGGAATTGTGTATTCCTTAAAGGTTCTACGACAAAGAAGCTCTCTTCTGGTAGATGTAGGTGTCTCTTTGGTAGATATATGTCTCTCTTTTGCCACGCTGCAGGTCGTATCAGGGTAGAGCTCCGGACGACCGATGGTTAAAGATGTACGGATTTTGATTATGATTTGATCGTAATACATTTTTTTTTTTTTTACGTTGGAGGCTCCAGTCACGGTCAGAAGTCCACATCAAGGCCGGGCCTTAGCTGAAATATCGAGAGGTTGATCAAAGAGAAAAAGAAGAGATAAGGGAAAGCATTTAAGAATTTTGGAGGAATTGAAAAAAAAAAAATTGTTTTTTTGAAATGTGTCAGGTCATAGTTGTAAAGTGTCGACTAGGATTGAAGGTTTCCGATTTCGGTATACTTCATTTTGCCATTTTCATCATTACTTTGACTATCACACTGACGCATTGTTTACTTTATTACTGAATACTGTTTTCCAGTGAGATCATTAGGCCAATGTTTGAATTATTTCTAAACGTTATTAAAGATTATTAAACAGAAGTGATTTTTCTTTCTTTTGTTTGCTCCATTGATGATTATAATTATTCACATGCTTTCCATATGATCTCTTTGACAATGGATAGAAAATAGTTTTGAAATTCCTTATGTATGAAACGGAGGTTATTTTACTCTGGGTAATTATAAGTATCTGTTTCCCTACATGTAATTATGTATTTGTACTGTAATTATGTAGTAGTTGTACCATAAGGGGAGTTCCACGACACTGTTACGATATATATATATATATATATATATATAAATATATATATATATATATATATATATACATGTATATATATGAGTATGTTTGAATCTCTTGTAGGCAGTGGAAGGTCTCTTATTGTCTCCAAACCAAGAATTGACGTCTCTCAATCTACAACTTCCCCCCCCCCTTCTCCTCCACCGCCTCCCCCGCCCTTATTCTATATTTTGACATAGACTAAAAAAAAAATGACCGCTAAGGAAGGTTGGTACACCGACCTTTCTTCTTTGATACGGGAAGCTTGCTATTTTTGTAAGGGGGGGGGGTAGGGTGGAAGGAGGGTAGGGGACAGGGATAGGTGCGGGGGAGGGGTCAGAGGTGAAGGTCACAGGTCCTTCTTTCCTTTCACACCTTTGCTTTCCGCAGCCAAACTCCTCGCGGGACTGATGGATGATCTGCCCCGACGTGCTACATGAGACCCTCTGTGAGCAATGGAAAGCCGCAATTAACTTCGGGTCAGGAGGTCAGAGGTCACCTTCCCAGGATTAATTGTCGTAAATCTCTCTCTCTCTCTCTCTCTCTCTCTCTCTCTCTCTCTCTCACTCACTCTCTCCCACCTCCTTCATCAGCAGCATGACGTGAGGTAGAACTGGTAGATGGAGACCAGACTTTGGGGGGGGGGGACAAGACTCGGTGCTCCTTAAATGACATTCGGTGAGTAGGTTGTCTGGAAGGCTCAGGGGTCGCCTCCGGCGGACTGGGGAGGTCAGAAGAGGAGGGCCAGATGGTCCGTTTAATGCGTCCGTCTTTCGATTTTTGTGAAGCATAAGCTTATGTGGGGCTGATGCCCAGCTTGATTAGGGGCCCTGGTCGGCTTACTTGCGGTTGCCGAACGATATTAACCTACGCGTTTTCTCCGTCCGTCCGTCCGTTCGTTTGGTCCGGAATTCAGCGATACTACAGTTTGGCGACGTCTCTAACTTCGAAGCGACAACAGTTAACGTTTGTGATTCTGGCGTATCTGGAAGCGGCAGTTAGTAGTTACGTTTGTGACACTGGTACAATTCGGACCGACGGCAGTCATATTTGTAACACTGGTATAAAACTTTTGGAGAATCTGGTTTTCGAGATATCAGAGGTCAAGGTCACGATGGGGTGAGGTGGGGTCATGGATGACGTAGGTGGGCCTTCACTCGAGGCATCTCTAGTTGATTGGTCGGTTGTGTGGGACTTAACCGTATCCTCTGCCAGGGTCATTAAGGCCTTCATCGTCAAGCTAGCACACCCACCAACCAAAATATTCCTTTTAGCACCTTTAGGTGTTTAAGGGTAATTTTAAGACCGCATGCGCTCTCACTGTGCATATGGCCCATGTCTATTCTGGAGGGATTAACCTGTTTTCCTATTAGTGGGATTTGCAGTTTCCTCCGATCGATGTTACCGATTTTTTATTATTATAACGTTATTATAGCATAAGGGCAGTGATTTTGTAAGTACAGTGATAAGTACGGTGATAGTTTTCTTCTTTTAATTGTCATGTGTCCTCAATAGATTTTTCCTCTCTTTCCATACGTAGTTCTTTTCCCTCTTGGTATTTTGTTTTGCCGTTTCCTCGCCATATATATATATATATATATATATATATATATATATATATATATATATATATATATATATTTTACTATAATTTCTTTTTATTTCTTTTATATGTTTTGCTTATTTTCAGATTCGGATCTTTTATGTTTTACTTGTAGAGTTGTCTCAGCATTCTTTGTCAGCGTTTTTGTCTCAGTGTTCTCTGTCAGCACAGCAGTCTCAGCTTTCTTTGTCAGCACGACTTACTCAGCTTTCTTTGTTAGCATAGCTTTCTCAGCTTTCTTGTTTTTTTTTTGGAGGGGTAGAGTATTTGTCTCGGTTTTCTTTATAAGCACATTTGTCTCAACTTTCTTTTATCAGCTTAGTCGTCTCAGCTTTCTACTGTTGTATTTTCCTTGTATTATCTTGACCCTGTTCCTCCTCGCTGTGTCTGGTAGTGGAACATCGCTGCTTTCTCTGGACACGTTTCCTGTACTTTCGTTTCATAAATTTTACCGCTGCTTTCTCCAGTGAAGACGATATTTTCTGGTATCTGCCTTCGAGTTCTGATTTTCTTTCTCTTTCATTATAAGGAATTTTAGTCAATCCGTTTTACTTCTCTGTATCATGACATCCTCTGAATGATTAATTGAGGCTTTCTTGTGGGTTTGTCGTCGTTTTTTTACAGAGAGATACAGGCAGTTGGTTACGGACGATGCTATAGATAGACACGGGGGCAGATAGACGGGCAGACTGGCTCACACACACACACACACACACTCACGAGAGATGAGGCACCACGAGCAAAAAATTCACCTCCCATTACAGTACAAAAAGGTGATTACAAATGGGAAATTAGTTGATTACACACACACACACACACACACACACACACATCCCTTAGGATTGCAATTTCCTCCAATAAGGAAGGCTTTCTCCTAGCGCCACAAGACCTAATGGTAGCGTTATTGACCGTGTACTGGTCGAGGCGCGGCGCTTATCACACTTTCTGGGAATGGTGGGAACTAGGAGGCAGGAATAGCTTTGGAGATACATTTCCAAGACTGCAACAGCGATCTGTTTTTAAAGGTTTTTAGATCCTGCAAGGTATTTTCTACCTTTTTTTTTTCCGTCCGGTGTTGCCGGAGGGGAGTGGAGGGTTGGGGAGAGAGCCTTTGCTTTGCCATCCTTTTCTTCCACTGTTTTTAAGGGAACTGCATTTTTTCTTTTTCCAGGTAGTGTTATGGCAGACCACCTCACCTCGCTTTGACCTTGGGTCTGTGTGGTCTGTGTATCCGTGTACCATATCTTTAGACAAGGGCCGTGTACGCAGTGAGAGCGCACATAGTCATAATATTTTATCGAGCATCTGAAGGAGTTCATGTTTTCTCGATAGGTGGGTATCGCTTGACGTTGGGGGATTTGATGACCCTGGCAGTCGATAGGTGTAGAGCTGAAAAGAATGTTGTTAGATTCTCACGCTTGAATCTTATACTGGTATGCTTTTCTTCTGAATTTTCGACCTTTTTTTTTTAATGTTTTCAGCGGCGCAAAAGAGGATTAAGAGTGCGCAAAAGGTCGCACGGAAACTGAGCCTCGAATTTTGCAATATTTACACGGTGGGTCAACTACATACAGAAGGCAAATATAGGATCTGTTGGGACGCTTTGTGTTCAAGGGGCATGAGGCATGATCCTTTTGAAGGGCTTCTCAAATAATTGTTTAAGGATATTTTTGAGCATACCTTATAATTCCTAAGAATGTTCATATACGTGACATCATAGGCATTTAGGATGTATGTCAGCACACACCACCTTGGGTCGAGAACGTATCTAAATACTCCAATAAAGGGAAGTATTGACCATTGTGACTGTCATTAATACTTTGAGTATATCGATCCTTCAACACACTGGGAAGACCTTCAAGTATGATGTCCTGGTCTTTGATACTGATCTCATAAGGGTCACGTCAAATGTCACGCCATCATACCCGCGAGTCGGACTGTGGTGCTCAGGGATCGTAGCGTCGTGCTTAAGGGATTAAGATAATGGGAAGGTGTCACTTAAATAGAAAATACTCCGTTCAGAGGGCGTGGTACTTGGCCCTAACACCCCAGTGCCTTCTCCCTCCCTTCCAGTCCCTAGTGAAGGAGGCACAAGCGTGCCTGATGCTGAAGGGAGAGCCAGTAATGTAAAAAAAAAAAAAAGACCCCGACAGACTCGTGCCTCCGAGGCCGGGGTCGACAATAGCACCCGTGATTTGGCCATCGTGCAGATGGTATCGGCAGCCTGGGCCATAGGCTTATACATACCCACAGCTGACCACCCGAAGGACGCACGTTCAACAGGGGGATAACAACACTGTGATTCATAGCATCAGAGGGCATTGTCCACCCCAGTGATATATGAGGGTTTAGCCCGAGTCTTAATCTCGCCGTGTGGAAACTCAGATTATCTGTGACGATAGTAATAAATGTAATGAATAGAGAGGCGCGCGTTGGTACCTCCGGTGGAAACGGATTTGATCACGATTTACGCTTCCCGTACGCAACGCTTGCCTCCTCCGCGTAGATTCTATTGGGTACTCGGTTCAAATCCCATATTTATGACATTCTCGTAAATCAGCTTAATGCCTTAATCTGAAGCCTGCGAAAGTAGAGAGGAGTAGAGGCTTGTGGTAAGAGGAAAAAATACAGATAAACCTTTAAGCACGACGGTGCAATACGACCCCCTGTGTATCGAAAGGTCACGCCGTTTGTACCCCAGAGTCGTACCGTCGTCCTCAGGGAATTAGAATTGATTTTTTTCTGTTCAGTTAGTCATTAGAAGGTTTAGGATAAAGGCTCCCGGCTATGGCTAATGGCAATGCCCCACTGGTAATGACCTGTCACGCTCGTCTGATTGTCACGCTCAAGCGCCACACACCCTCAATTGATCTGGCCGTGATGGATGATCACCCGGATGTCTTGCAATCAGACGTTTAGATCTGCCAGACAAGACTTCATGTTGGAAATAAGACTGCAGACAGGAGAGTTCCTCAGAGCAACAAGGACATTTTCCAAAAGGAATTTCAACAGCTTTGTTTACACTTAGCGTTGAATAAATTCCGTTTTACGCATCATGTTGTGATAACCTGGTTGGCATTCCGCGTGGAAAACATTCCACTTTAGCTTCGCTGTGTTGTAAGTCGTGTTGATGGAACCTCTGCCTGCTGTTGTACTTTGCGTAAAATACATTATTACCGTCGGCTCCTAATGTTGCTGAATCGTGCGACGGAAACTGGCCAAGTGTATTTCAGGCATGTAAGTCTCCCTGAACCGTAGGTCAAGCGTTTGTGCCACATCTACGCCACACCACCATACCTGCGTGGCAGCGTGCACACTCCACAAAGTGACTCTCTGTAGGGATTCATTTTCTCCTGTAGACGGGAGTGGTGCTGCATCGCAACACGGGGAAGTAGGCAGGGGGAAAGTAAGATAAGGGAGAGAGTAGGTGACGTCGATGTCTCCTGACTTTCCCCGTTGTAGATACCTCATTCAAGATGTCAATTGTTGTATAATTAACTCACTGATTGACTGATTGATTTACATGTTATGACACACGAGTGGCGAATTCGCTGTTGCATCCGTACTGTATCGCAGGAGAGGACCTAGAGTACACAGAAGAAGGTTCGTGGGGACACTGTGGGCCACAGTGATAAAATTACATTAGAAGTTACAGTGTGGGAAATGTTAAGAGGGGGGGGGAAGGTGTAGCGTTGCATGAATTATTCAGCATTGTACAAGGTCCAATTACTGTGAGACCTTCCATGCGAGCACCCTGCATCCTCCTCCTCCTCCTGCGCCACCGTCAGCAGGATGGGTGGGAGCGAGCGATAAATTCGCCGCTTTTTGGCCACGTGAGTAAAGCAGTCGTGGGCGGGCATCGAGTGAGGGGGGAAATGAGATGTCTATTGACACGATTAAGGGAGGTGAAGGAGAATAGGATGAAATTGTGTGAAATAGGGACACAGGGTAAAGGAGGAGAGGGGTTGAGTTGGTATATTCAACCTTTAAGCAACCCCATCTGCCGAATTGAAGACAGGCGAGTGAACGTCAATCCCGAGGGTTGATGTGGAGGCAAGGAGGAGACCTTGTAGGGTCGAATAGATATTGGAGGGTAGAATAAAACACTCAAGTCTCACTCTTATCTGTTCGTTGGTCTATCATCTTATACCCAAAAATAGCTTTCCTATCGCTATTATAGACTTAAGTCCAAGTGTTATATATTCCACTCTTGATGTAACTGAGTGAGTGGAAGATGAGCTCTGGGGAATCTGTTTTAAGTGCCTAAGGGAGGGAGTTTGTGAGTTGCTTTGAATTAGGTAGCTTGGAAGGCAGGGAGGAGTGAATGATTGAGGTAACTTGATAAGTAGAATTGTAGAGAACGAAAGTAAGGTACAGTAGCACATAGTGGAGCTGAACAGGGGAAGGTCGAAAGAGTCTTAAACATCAAGTTAGAGTAGATGAGTGAAGTAACGTTGTACGTATGATTTACATGAGTTTTTATGAGAAAGACAGACAACAGGAGGCCTGATTGGCCCACGACTGGGTTGTCTGTTTAGAAAAAAAAGGTTAACTTGGCAAGAAAATGTAATTCCGCTCAGCAGTTTTTTAAGCTGTCACCGACTCCCCGCTGCTGCACATTAGCCTTCTACTGTTCCCATTATCGCTGTCGTTTATACAGTTTATTTCTGGCGTTTTTCTCAGAGTATACCTAAATTTATGAAGTATTTGTCTATACGACTTTTGAAGGTATTTGTAGTCTTAGCAGTCACTTCGTCTGACGGTAACTTATTTCAGTGCTCAACACACTTATAGGAAAAAAAGCTTTTTCCCTCGTCCGTACTACATCTTTTAGCTTCGAGTTTTATTTCATTTGTCCCGGTAAACGTATTTTCTTGTATTTCGAAAAGATGTTCGTGATTTTCGTTTTCGAACTTGTTCAAAATTTTGAACATTTGGATTAAGTCGCCGCGAAGTCTACGTTTTTTTTTTTAGGGAGAAGAGATTTAAACATTTTATCCTCTCATCGTATGCCGGATTACTAAGGGATGGAATCAATTTTTGCGCGTGTCTTTGTATTTGCCCTAATTTTTTCTCGTCTTTTTTATAGTTTGGGGACCAAAACTGGACTGCATATTCAAGATGTGGTCTTACAAGAGAATTATAAAGCGTGAAAATTTTTTCTGGTGTCTTGTAATCTATGTTCCTGGCTATGAAACCTAACATTTGGATGCGTTTTTTAATTGCTGCTTTACACTGTTCAGTGTACTTCAGATTGTTGTTAATGGAAACACCAAGGACCTTTTCTTCATTTACTTTAGTTAGAGAGTTTCCGAATAGTTGTTAGTCGTAACGTACATTCTTGTCTCCAAAGTGCATAGCTTTACACTTGTCTAAATTAAACCTCATTTGCCATCTGTCTGACCACTCTGCTAGTAAGTTAAGATCTCTGAATCATTTCGCAGTCCCGCCTGTTTACAGCTGTACCTCCTGGTTTAGTATCGTCAGCAAACAGACGAGACGAAGGTAGTTATGTGTGTGGAATTATAGACGAGACGTGTAGATGTGTGCGTCGAGTTGAAGACGAG
>JAYMFT010272353.1:0-10608 GCA_038088735.1 Panulirus argus
AGGGAGAGAGAGAGAGAGAGAGAGAGAGAGAGAGAGAGAGAGAGAGAGAGAGGGACATATGCAAATTTGAGATAATTTGTCGTGAAGGTTGAGCGTCGAATATATTCCAATCATAGCTTAGCCAATCACGACTCAGACTGGAGAAGAAAAAAAAAATTTTGCCAATCATTGACACCAAAGACCTTGAAGAAAAATCGCCCACGAATGTTGTGTTGAGTCTGTCCGGCCCACCAAGACGTGTGACGTCAGTCTCCTTTATACCGAATGACCTCTTGGTTTCCAGAAACCGTCTTCTTTTCCCCTTCTGGAAGTCTGTGTGATTCTGTCTTACTGTTAGTGGGTAACGACGGAGTCTTTCTCCTGATTTCAATAAAGATTTTAAGTTTCAACTATTTGTCCTCAAAGATTATAATGTAAAATTAGAACGAAACAACAAAAAGAAAATATTCGGGCTTGACGAAAAGGCTTCGTTGGTGGTTATGCTAATCCGTCGGGAATATTGGACCTCTCTCTCTCTCTCTCTCTCTCTCTCTCTCTCTCTCTCTCTCTCTCTCCTCTGAGATGCAGGAGAAAACGAGATTCCTTTCGTATCCTTAGCAATCCTTACTTGTAGTCTTCCAAGCGCACAAGCGGATGTGGTTGGTGCATCATGCTTTCCAGGCAGCATGCAAGGAAAAGAGTGGCACATTTTGTGTATCGTCTTTTCCAGGGACTGAGGATCGTTAACTTCTTGTCTGCGATCTTTAACAGCGATCCCCACCTCGCTGTGAGGGGTTGGATTTGGCGCACGCAATATCGCAGTTTACTGCCGAGTGTCCTCAACTGTCCGTTGTCTTGAGGATATCCGGCGCTCCCGTCCACCCCAGCGTTTCTTGAGAACGCCAGCTTATCCACACCCCTTCAGGCCATATTTTCGCCTCTGCCCCTCGTATCATGCAAAGGAAGATAACTGGACATCTTCACATATTTCAGTCTTTTTTTTTTTCCTCCGCCAGTTCTTGTGTTGGGTGGGTGGTGTTCCTCGTCTTCCTGGAGAGGAGAGGTTCGTGTCGAGGCGTCCGTCCCTTATAACAGGATTCTCTTGGTGCTGAGTGTGGGGGCCTTTGCCCTACCTTGGTCGTGGTCAGGGAAATGGCTCTCGTGTCAGGCTGTATTTATGGCCGAAGGATCGGTCTGGTTTTTCCAGGTGGTGACGTCAGGTTTGCTTGCGACAGTGGGGTCCAGAGTCGGTGTTTAGTGAGTGACACCAAGGAAGGGTTAAGGTAGGTCCTTGCAAGTGGAAGGTACCCTGATCTACAGGGTACATGTGGATTGATTATATTTTAATGTTAGCTGAAAAGGCAAGGCCATCCCATTAACGCTATATATATATATATATATATATATACACCCTAGCCTGAGTCAGGTACCCATTTTATCGCCCAACCCCTAAGGATGGATGAACAGCTGGGTTGACTGTGCACCGACTGCCCGAGTCAGGATTCGAAACCAATGCGTTCGACCCTGGGCGGCCCGTGAGTGCGTTCGTTCCTCTTTATCGAAGAACAGTGTTTGTTCTTGTCTGCTAGAGAACAGTGTTCATTTCTGTTTAATGGGGAAAGAGATTACTCTGTTTACTCAGTAAACACAGTTTTCATTCCTGTTTACGAGAGGAATGGTGGACCCACCATCTCTGGTGTGGTCGTTCTTGCCTTAGGAGAAGCAAACCCGTAATGCAAGCGGGATTATAGCGTATGACGTCACAAAGCTATTTGAAAGAATATAACACTGCCGACCGCAACTAAAGTTATCCCAACTAGGTGTGTTATAACTTAAGGTAGGTATGGTTAAGTTCGGTCGTGTTTGCTTTGAAGGGCTTGAGCGAAAGCTTTTTTAAGGCTTCAATGCATACGATCTATTGGAGAACCACGCAGGTGGCTAGAGGACAAGGTTACCTGGCCAGTACCAGGCATGTGGTAGGTCTTCATCATGTAAGTAAGTCGTGTTTCTTTTTGACAGAAGATTCTTTAACCGTATATGACCGTAAAGTCGGCTTCATGGATGGCCAAAACGCCAGCTTATTTTAACATGAACGAAAAATCAGCAGGATATTTTTACGCGACCGAAAAGCCAGATGATTATCAGGTTTAACCCTGAAGGCCAGTGGACCTGTGTTGTCCACGACCCAAAAGCTTCCAAGGGTACCATAGTCTTAAGGTGTTCTCGCTACATTACAGAGGTACTGTATCAAAATGCTCCCTTCGTCTGCAGAATCGTGTGAAATTCACTTGCAGAATCCAGTTGCAGCTGTGTGTGTGTGTGTGTGTGTGCGTGTGTGTGCGTGTGTGTTGGGGGAAGGGGGGGTGGTTAGTGAGTAGGTGTTGCGAAAAGGCTTTTATGACTTTTCCCCGGCGTTTCTCCGGGCTACGTCTTGCCCAACACACACACACACACACACACACACACACACACACACACACACACACACACCTGCCCCTGGGCGGGGGTCACGCGTGTCTGTGTGTGTGTGTGTAGGGAGGTCGTGTCGTGGCCCTGAGGGTGTGTGAGAAGGGGGCGTGGGCGCGGTGGCAAGGCACTAGATGCTGGGGAGCGATGGGCGATTGGGATCTTGGGGATACGGATCCGGCCGGAGGAGAACAGTGAGTGAGTGTTTGTGTGTGTAGATGGGTTGAAAGAGAGTTGGAGGTGTGGATGGCATGGACAGAGGTGCGTGGTGGATACGTACTGTGTAGACAGATGGGAGATGTGAGGGGTGGGTTTTGTGGTAACGTGTGGCCGTGGAGTGAAAATGGGGCGCTGTGGTTGGTGAAAATTGATTCAGACGCCTTGAAACTGTTCCGGTCGACACGCTGTTTTCCAGGGTGCTGTTATTGACGAGAGAATGATAGGGTTTCGTCTGCATCATCTCCTCCTCCTCCTCCTCTGTACAGGTCTTAGAGGCTGGGTCATGTGATGGATGACGACGTCGTCCATCGTCCGTTGTGTTATCTCGGTGAGCTATCGATAGCCGGCCGGCTGGGCCCCGTGATGGATCAATTCCTGGCATGTCGGGTGTGCGAGGAGGAGGAGGAGGAGGAGAGGCCTCTTGGATCTTTGGATGGATCAGTTCCTGGATGATCTCCTGCGTCGTCTGATATGAATCATCAGCAAGGATCATGAGGTAGATCACCCAAAAGAAGAAGACACCAGCTGGATGACTGAAGACCCCCCCCCCAAAAAAAAAGCCATCACCATCGACATTGATAACACGAGATTGAACGGACCACCCCTCTTCTGTTGTGACTTGTAACATCACACGACTTAGAACACCGGGAAAGTTCAAGGCGCGTGAAGATTATACAGATAGGGTGATCTTTGATGCTTACAGGTTCAGGGGATGTCGAAATTTCCTTAAATACATCTTTCGAGGGGATGGATAGCCGCTTGACCAGACGGAGAGGGCTTGCTCTCTCTCCTACCTCTTCATTAGCGGTTGCCAAATCACTCAGTGCCCTTTGAGGCGCTGGTGAACCAACAACCCCTGGCACGTAGCAACACCACTCGTAACCCCCTCGCCTTTGAAGGTGTTTGAGGTTGCGTTCTGAGGCGTGTGGGAGATAATCGCTTTGGAAGGCACTCTCAAATTACTGGTTGGGGGATAATGAAAAAGGTGTTGGGTTCTTAAATCGTCAAGTCCAGATGCCTACACGGGAGATGAAGAGGGGAAAGACCCGCAGACGATAGGGGAGGGAGAGTACTTACCCACGTACGCCATGCGTGTCATGGTAGAATGAAACTGGCGGGAGCGAGGGGGCTGGAAACCCTCTGGGTTCAGGCTGCCAGACGTCCAGACTCTTCCAGTGTCGTGGGTGTTTAGCACACACACATTGCACAGCACGGTGTGTTCGTTGCCTCGTGAAGCCTGCCTTCACACAGCTAATACGATCTGCCTTCACCACTCAGAGTAGTTGACATGACTTAACCTAGCTCACCGAATTAGATTAGTAGACCTACCGTCTCTTAGAAAACTTGACCTAATCGAGATTACTTAATCTGACATCGCGTAACTTACCATGAACCTAGCTTCACTTCAGCACTAGCCAGCGCAACTTAAAAACCTCCATTCGCTCATCACTTACTATCTTAATGTAGAAAGGATGATACCTCTCTCTCTCTCTCTCTCTCTCTCTCTCTCTCTCTCTCTCTCTCTCTCTCTCTTATCCAGCGAATGGATGAAATGCTTCTCCCAGCCAGCGAACACGACACCAAAGGCTAGTTGTCTCACCCTCCCTCGCCGACTTCGTGACGTTATAACGGTAGAGATTAGAGAGAGAGAGAGAGAGAGAGAGGGGAGTGGGGGAAAGTTCGGTCTAGTGCATTTCGGGCCGTCACGTCTACTACACGGGGAAATGTTAAACTATTCCGAGTTCATGGTGTCAGAGGCCACGAGAGAGGGGGTGTTGTGGGGCGCTCCTAGCAGGGGGGTTTCTTGCGTCCGCTGGAAAGTGGGTTTTTCTCCTTTGCCGTGGTTTGTGAAATACTGAGGGAGGGAGAGAGAGAGAGTGGGTGGGTGGGTGGGGTAAGAGGTAAATATTTGCGTAATGTTCTAATGATTTTGACGGAGAAATGGGAATTCCTGTGATGAAAATCTTATTCTAAGGAAAAAAAAGAAATACTGATGGCTGACAACGACTCTCTCTCTCTCTCTCTCTCTCTCTCTCTCTCTCTCTCTCTCTTTTGCCTGGGAATTTTTGAAAGGCGAAACGTAATTACGTGATATAAATGATATAGGATCTTTCATACGGCAAAATTCCCCCTTTTTTTTTTCTTCCACATGATCTGTTGTGGCTTTCCCGGCAAAATATACCATTCGACTTTTTTTTTTTAAAGGTTCCAGTCACGGACGTAATTCCCCATCAAGGCTGGGCCTTACCTGAAATATATAGCGGATTACGAGAGGAGAAAAAAGAGACAGGGGAAAGTATGTAGTAATTTTGTAGGAGATAAAGAACCTGTCTTTTAAATTGTGCCAGGTCATATAGTTACTGAGATTGGCTACTCGTCGTCATTGGGTTCATGATTAAAAGTCTTCCTATTTATTATTGGCTTGTATATCAGATAAGTGAAACGTGTTGGAAAAAATCGTATGAACACTGTATGAGTAACGATTAAAATTTTATATTGTAAGAGCAGCGATTAGAATTTTATATTGTAAGAGCAGCGATTAAGATTTTATATTGTAAGAGCAGCGATTAAGATTTTATATTGTAAGAGCTGCGATTTGAATTTTATAATGTACGAGCAGCGATTAAAGTTTAATTTTTTATGAGCAGCGATTGAAATTCTACATTGTATGAGCAGCGATTAGATTTTTTATTGTATGAGCAGCGATTGAAATTTTGTATCGTATGAGCAGCGATTAAGTTTTACACACGTAATATATGCATTGAAAAAACTCGCTATTTGGCCAGTGTTTAAAAGATATGAAACCCTATTTTCTGAGGCGTGGAGGATATGTCCTGGCTTCAGACGGCGATATCCTGTTATTACTATGAATCTTACTTCTGCAATCTTTAGGAGATACGATAGCAGTAATGCATGATTACATTGTCTGGTGTGCCTGGTGATGCGTGACCTGACCTCCCCACCCTTGTGGAGGTCACGGTGACCTCGTTTGGTGAACTTTGACGCCTTGGGTCACAGTCATAGCTGTTATCATGTTCCCAGTTGTGATATCTTTTTTTTTTTTCTTCCACTACCCCTTACGTCACCCTGTGTTTCACTTACATTGCCAAAGAACTTCACTGGAGGATTCCGTTTTCTCTTTCTTGGTTTTGGAAAGATAGATAAGAGAATGCAGAACGACTCATGCATTCGGTAAATGCATTATTCGTCCCCTATCTGGCAGATTTAAGAGAACCCCATGAAGAAGGGGTGGGGTTAGGGCCTTGATAATTAGGGAGTAAAGACAATTGAATATAATGAATTTCGTGCGTATACGACACCCAAGCCTAGCCTAACCCACTGCATGCCACGCGTGACCAGTCCGGTCTAGCCTCGCTGCCCAGGCATGTGGTTAACTGTCGGTAACGCAAGCGGATGGTGGTCAGTGGCGGGCGTTTCACACCTCATCCACGTGGATAGAGAGATGCCACAAGCAAGCAGAGCCCGGTGGAGTCGATGCAAGAGTCGTTTTTGTAGGACGGGGCAAATGTCTCTTAAATGCAGGCAAATACCCCTTCCACGTTTTT
Organism: Panulirus argus; assembly: GCA_038088735.1. NCBI lineage: Eukaryota > Metazoa > Arthropoda > Malacostraca > Decapoda > Palinuridae > Panulirus > Panulirus argus. Next base: position 6,231 of record JAYMFT010272353.1, read on the forward strand.
AAACCAGCCTTGGAGTCCCTTTCGATCCACGGGTCTGTAAGCCCCTTAACTCCAGGCTGCCAGACATGAGCCGAGAGTCTCTCGTGTTGGTGTCATATGCCCGATGGGGCCAAGCGTGGCACGCAGGGGGAAGCCTCGTCTGAAAACGGGCCCCCTCGTCCGTCCTCTGGGGCATTCGGAGCGACATGGAATGGAGGACATGTGCCGGATGGCCAAAGACCGGAATAGATCATGTTTCTGGGGAGATGACGGTGATGTGAGGGTCGTCGTCGTTGTAGTTGTTGCGAAAGGACCCGTCCACCTTGTACAGCTGTAGCGGGCCGGGCCGGGCCTGGTCGGGCCGACCCTTCTCTATGGAACCGGATACTCGCTCAAGAGCAGAGAGGAGGAGTTCCCCCTTCGGCATCGCGCGGCCAGCCACACTGCCTGTCATTTCGTATGGTTTATGGAACTCTCGGTGTGCAATGAGAGGGGCGGTCGTGTGTGGATGGATGTGTCTGTGTCTGCGTGTGTGTTTGTGTGTGTGAGGGTCGTTCTGCTATGTCATACGGGAGAGCGGTGGTCAGAACTCGCTCACTCGCTCGCTGTACGTGCGTGGAGTGCGTTGTTAGTCTGGTTGCCTCATCACACGGGCTGGCGTTAGGTTAGTATGTGGTGCGAGTTATGTGCGTGTGCCGTGTGGGATGATTGTGTGCATTCAGGACGTTCTCTGTATCTCTCTCTCGAAGGGAGTCCATCGTTTCCCTGCTACTGTGTGGGGTGCAGCTTCGAAGTTGCAGTATCGCCACGCCGCACCCCTTCCCCCCCGCAAGAAAAGTGGGTCCTGGAGTTGTATGATTAGGTTATGATTATATATTTGAGCGTGTGTGTGTGTGTGTGTGTGTGTGTGTGTGTGTGTAGATACAGCCCTTCACGCCGGGCAGACACATAGTCCCCAGCCATGACCTTGTTCTCGCGTCCATGCCAGATGAGCTGGGCTTGGCACACACCAAAGGCCGCCACACACACACACACAGACCTGGGTCAAGGCAGTCCAATATTTTACCCACCCTCCTCCTCCCGTCTGATGATACCTCTGCTTTCCGCCGCCACAACAGTAGAGGGCGTGTCCATCTCCTGTGGATTCACACACACACACACACACACACACACTCACCCGAGACGCTCAGGTCAAGACACGGGTAGTAATTAGCAGGTGGGTTTATATACGGGAGGGTAAGCGAGGCACTGCATCATAGGTGTAGTGGGTTTATCTGACGTGCACGGGACGTGTTTGGATGAGACATGAGACTGTAAGGGGAAGTTGATGCGAAGTTACTTAGGCAGTAATGTCCGAACCAGAGAACGTATTGCCCGACGCCCTAGAAATGTTTTCTTGTTTAGATGACGGGAAATACTATTAGTAGAGGGATATTTTATGAACACCTCGAGTGTGTGGGAGTAAGTAGGGAACATAGAGTAATAGGCACTAACCACGAACGAGTACGTGAGGCGTACGGACAGATAAGACACCGTCTGTGTACCGGTACTTAATGAGTACACATGAATCGCCACTTTGAGTGTGTGGGAGTTCACTAGACGTATGTAGAGATAGGCACACCACGTGGACGTATTGAAAAGTCTTCAGACAGACGTATGTTTTTCTTTTTTAACCCTCTTCTTGTGGTTCTGTGGCTGTCTAGCTCTCGTAATGACTTCAGTGTCTGTCTAAACACACACACGCAAACATTTAGTCATTACGGCCCACACACACCACTAGCGCTATGATTTGGTTTCCGTTGAGAAACTAAAAAGAGATCAGTAGATGAAAAGGCCCGGCTCTATATCCTTCTTAAACGAAGGCAGTAGATGAAACAGTCTGGCTTTTATTGCACTTTCAATAGAGACCAGTGGGATGGAACAACCTGGGTTTAGTTCCTCCTTAAACAAAATTAAGTCTTCACTAAATTTATCGTAAGACACGAAAATCCTGTTGATATTACTTAAGGTGTCACTTTTGTGTTCGTAGATAACTTAAAGGAGCCTGGGTCGAGTTTCGTGCCACTTTATTATTGTGCTAAAATATTCGTGTAAAACACGCGTTGTGGTTCACTGGAGTGTTGAGTTACAGTCGATGTGACGGTGTTCGTTATTGGAATAGTTTATGTTACATCTTTTTGATAACACAAGTAACACTATCTCTGGAGGGTTCAAATCTATTGATGAAGAATTTGTCACATCATTATATGTGGTTCACTGGATGGAGGAGAAGAAATGAAGTTATATATAACGTTGGAGGCTCCAGTCACAGACAAAGGTCCGCATCAAAGCCGGACCTTAATTGAAATCTAGAGAAGCTAATGGGAAAAGAAGAGACAAGGGAAAGGATTTACGAATTTTGGAGAAAGTGAGTATGTGCCAGGTCATAGTTGTTGGGAAAGACATGAGATGGTAGGTAGAGTGTTCCAAAGCTTCGACGTGTAGGGAAAGAAGCAGTTATCAAAACGGCACACCTTTAAGTTGCCAACAACCACACAGTAAGCATGTGACGAAGCAGCTTGCCAAGTAGTGCTTAGTATATTTAGTTGTGGGGGCACATAAGCAGCCTCTCGGGAGCAAAACCGAAGTAATACCCATAGAAGCGGGGAAGTGAACCAACATTTGCGATGGAGGGCATGCGAGTCAGGTTTTGAAGTATTCCTGGGAGAGTGTATAAGTATGACCGCTTTCAACTCACCTATGTCAAGTAAGGATGCAGAACTAGAACCACCCCAGATGTGAGAGCAGTACTCCATACAAGGACGAATCCATCCTTGGTGGAAACGGAGCGACTGTTCGGAGGAAGAGGAATTTCGACATCTAAACAGGACCTCCAGTTTCTTAGAGGCAGACTTAACCATTTCCGAAATGTGTTACACCAGGATTTCTTACCCTTGGTTTGTGTTACGCTCGGGTGTAACGCGGGCCTCATGAATGAGGGGAGTGGGTAAAGGGGGAGGTGGGTCTGTGGTCTGGTGCAGGCGGGCGGGCGGGCGGGCGCGCGTCAGTCAGTCAGTCAGTCAGTCTGTCCGTGTTTCCAGGGGGCCAACTTTCATGCTTCGGCCTCGCCACCGGAGCCTCTAGCACCTTTTGGCGATGACCAGATGTCACTGGGATGTATCTAGCCAGAGGTTGTGTGTCGTAGGCGGGTCCTGGATGCTTTCAAGCTGCTACTTCACGCAGATTTCTAGATGCATACGACCTACTAGACGAGAATGATTGTCTAGATCTAGATACACGAAATCCCCCTCGGATGCATGAGGCCCCGTAAGAGGTATGCAAGACCTCGTAGATTCGTGAGAATTCCAAGATAAAAACACAGCCTCTCAGATGCCAGCTCCTCACTTTCACCCACCAACATTCCTCTGTTATCCATCGAGTTAATCTTGAGAGTGAAGGAGAGGCGGTCCTCCGACCGCGTGGCCCGGTAGCTACTAGATTCCCGTCCGCGTCTTGATCCGCACGCAGTAACTGCTACACGAGGCCCCTGGAAGTACGCATGTCGCCCTCCTCACCTCCCGAAACATTCCTTCGATACCCTTGTGTCCGGTTGGTGAAGATAAACGCTGCCGGCCGAAGGGAAAGAAGATGAAGGAAGAAGGAAAAAAAGAATTCCCCGAGATAAACGTCCGGTAATAAACCACTAACGTGCAACGACTCCGCGGAGACAGAAGTGGACATCGTGCACAGCGGAGAGTGTGCGTTACTGATGAAGTGATTGGGGAACCTTCGCGCGGGTCTGGCCCACGCCCTGGGCGGGGTGTGTGTGTGTGTGTGTGTATGTATGTGTGAACGCTGATTTCTAGCTCTGGTATTTACCCCGTCTCTTCCGTCCTTTAGCGAGACCTCGGACGTCCCCTCTTGTTGCTCTCGCTGCATGAGAGAGGAGGTGGTGGTGGTGGTGTTGGTCTTGTTCCTGGAGTGGGTGAGAATGTTGCAGGGCGTGTTGCAAAACCTCGCCTCTCCTACCGAGTACTGCAGGAGGACCTCGCCTCGCGCCTTGCAGTCCAGTCCCTTGGCTCCATGAGAGTGTTCCTCTCGAGGTGGTTTACAGTCTATACATCATTATTCACTGTCTTCTTCGATACGTACATGTTGTATAGATTATTTTTTTTTTGACGTATTATTATAAGATGAAAGGTGTTGTAGAGACATTGGTATTGCGAAAGTGCTTCCGTAATGTCTCGGAAATCTTTCAAAGTAACCTCCGCTCAAACGGTAATATAGTCAACGCTGGATGAACCTTGTACCTGTGTGTAGTTCTCTGCGACACGACGGCCAGCCCCGACCAGTGTCAGTGAAACTTATTTGATTTTTTCCCCCCCCCCACCTTTAACTGTGTGACCAGACGAGCACCTTT